>WWPM01024142.1:0-10155 GCA_023279145.1 Glomeris maerens | reverse complement strand
AAAGAGCCCACTACTCACTGTTCAAATCAGACAGAGAGCTGCCTCCTGCAGCATCTTTTGGCCCATCAGAGCCTACCTCTGGACTTTCTCCAGACGCGTACAATCTGTGTTCTTCCCACTCTCAAAACCTTACAGGAATATATAGATTAAAGAAATTAGGTTCTACCCTGAGTCTGTCACCGCGATTCTGTTACTCACCGCGTTACGGCCTTCATCAGCTACGACACCGGGAGCAGATACAAGAAGCAATCTAGGTCCAGCATACACCAGCGACGGTCGTCTTCACTGCGGAGCACCCGAGGTCACCTGCGACTACTGCGACTACTGCGGCAGACATCTTCTAATCTAGGTCCATCCCTGCAAGACATCGGGAACACCCCAGCCTCAAGAAACTCGTCTCCCTGGCAGCCACCAAATTCTAGGTCCCTCCTGAAGACCCTGAAGGCGCCTTGTAAAGCTGTACGGAACGCCCGCCTCCTTCTGCGACGTCCTCAAGCCTACTTCTCAAAGGAAGCCGAAGGAGTCCTCTAGGTTCGCCCAGCCACCGCGAGTCGACCGACGTGAGAGCGACGGCCGAAGCTCGTCAGATCTTCGACACCACTAGTGGGATTGTCCCATCCCCCCGAGTGAAAATAACATTGCGTGAACTTTTAGTGTTCCTAACCCCCGAGGTTTAGCGAGCCTGGACCACAAGAGAGCCGGGACCGCCGCGTTGAAAGCGACGGCACGACGCAATTTAACAAATTATAATTACTTGAACTTTGAATAGCGTGCATTTTAACCCGGTCTAAAGAGTGATCATTCAAAAGACAATGAATGTTTACATTAGAGGAGTGATTATTTTTAGTAGTATGTTCGCTAAAACAGATCACAAACTGTCTACAGGTTTGACCAATATATAAAGCATTACAATCCGGACAAGAGATCCCATTGCGTCGTGTCGTCGCTGGTTAACGCGGCGGTCCGGCTCTCTTAGTCAGGGCTTCCAGGCTGACTTGCTGGAGTTGCGGAGACTCCAGAAGGGTTTTACGCAATTACTTATTTTGTCTCGGTTTAAATGGGACGGTCCCTCAAAAGGCGAACGAAGACGGACGAGCTCGACCCTCTGCTTCTCACGGTGGGTGACTCGCGGTGGCTGAGCGAACTTGACGGACTCTCTCGGCTCTCTTTGAGAAGTAGGCTTGGAGATATCGCAGTCAGTAGGCGGGCGTTCCGATGCAGCTTGATGGTACAAGGCGCCGAGGTGTCCGTGGAGGAACCTAGAATTAGTGGCAGCCAGGGAGACGAGGTTCTTGTGGCCGGTGTCTTTTCCGATGTCCTTCGCAGTGATGTATCTAGATTTTGGTGTCTGCTGCAACAGCCTCAGTTGACCTCGGGTGCTTGTGGATGAAGACCGTCGCTGGTGTATGCTGGACCTAAAGTTGCTCTGCTCCCGGTGTCGTAGCCGATGATGACAGTAACGCGGTGAGTGACAGAATGGCGAGACTCAGGATAGACCTAATTTCTTTAATCTAGAACTTTCTGCAACGGGTAGGAGGAGGAAGAAGACAGATTGGACGCTACTGGAAAGGTTCCAGAGGTGGGCTCTGTAAGGCCAAAGATTGCTGCAGGAGGCAGCTCTCTGTCTGAAGTTTACAGTGAGAGGCTGCTCCTTAAGTAGTAAAGTTTACAATGGAGGGTGTGGCCAAACGGATTTAGCTGTGATGCGTATTGGAATGCTGTTTGGGCCAGGTGCGATATGCACAAAGAAAACGGTACAGCGCCACAGGTGAGAAAATGCGGTAAACGGCCCCAGGGCGGAGGCAACAGTTTCTCCCTGTATGAAGTAGGGATGACCCGTCATGGCGACTGTCCAAAATGGCGGCGGTACGTATTCAACATGGCGGACGACGGCGCTACGGTTAACAGAGTTGAGTTGAACGACGCGAACACGTGGGAGTGGCGCGCGGTGGCCGAGTAGCGAACTAAGCGGTTACAACGTGAGTATTGCGAGTTAGCTTAGTTATATACGGTCCAAGGTTGAACCTAGCGATCTTACTAGTGAAGTTATACTGTGGATAACTATTGGAAACGAGTTAATAACGTCATTACAGTGTTAAACTCTAATTACTAGCTTTGTATTAGATCGACGTGTAGCCTTATTACGATCGGTGCGGCGATGTTCTATGAATATTTCGCGTTTACATACGGCGAGTGGGCGGAGCCTACATTCGTACATCGTCAGTCAGCAACGAACGGCGCGTTATTTAAAGTAAAGGAAGAAACCGAGCAGTGTTTCGGTAGAAGAAGAACCATGATGGTTCGCAAAAAAGCGGAACCGTCACACCATAAATGCCTGAACGGTATATTAAAGGAATATGTGTTTTTACATTTGGGAGATAACCTCGGAGGTTATTATTTGTACAAAACGAAATGCTAATGTTAAATTTCTTAAGTATAGAGGATAAGCAGTAACTTAAACGATTAAACATACAGACAATAAACTTCTTATCCGTTTTACAACTGGTTAACGTGCAAACCCGTTTAAGATTTAGTCTTTTCTCAATGGTTTGATAAATGGAATACTAGTAGTATAACAACAACAGAAGAACATTCGACTTCTGGGTCTTATACATACACTCTCCAAGATCCCCACAGACAAAATGCCAGTGATTTCAGCTAAGCTGTTGATATTTATAGGGATCCACATGGTTTGTATGCAAGATACGCCCTCGAAAACGGACCACTAATAATTCGAGTAGTTGCAACACACTCATTATAATTATACAGCAGTATATTTCAACATCATGCAAAGTAACAAACCACGTGTGTAAACAAAACATGAAAGAACCAGATATAATGCAACCAACACCTCCCCTATTCGCACATACCCAGTTTATTTAAGTGTGCGATTAATTTATCACCCCTGAGAGTTTTTGTCAATCCATCGGCTAAATTTTGATCAGAAGGGGCATATATCAAGCGTGCGTGCTCCGCTCGTATCGTCTCCTGGACAAACATGTTTTTCATGTCCACATGCTTCGTTCTATCAGACGTAGTGTTGTTTTCCGCTATCCTCATTGCTCCCTGGTTGTCCATAGGGATTGCCATAGGGCTCTTGCACTAGCGATCCTGACCAATTTCAGAGAGAAAATTTGTGAACCATATACACTCACGCATGCATTCGGTCAAGGCTATCAATTCCGCTTCCACTGTGCTGGGAGCGATCACGGTCTGTTTTTTACAGCTCCAGGCTGTTACACCCCCTGCAAACATAGTTAAATACCCACAAAAGGATTTTCGGTTCGTTGGGTCAGACCCCCAATCAGCATCGGTGTACATGCTTATTTCATTAGAACACTTACGATAAACGAGTTTTTTAGCTTTAGTTTTCACCAGATACCTCAGGATGTGGACGGCAGCATTTCAGTGTCTAAGCGCTGGTTTCGAGCAGAATAGGCTCATATACGTAACCGCGAACGCTATGTCAGGGCGCGTTCCCGTAGCGAGATACAACAAACTGCCTATTAGAGAACGATAACGCGCAGCTTTACCTTCATCTAGTTCCTCCCCTGGTTCTGATGCCTTCAAATATTCGTTAGGCACTAACCAGGGGTATTCTAGCCGGTTTAGCATCACTGTATCCGAATTTCCTCAGAATCTCTTCTGTATACTATTGTTGATCCATCTGAATGAAGACTTCGGTTTGGTCCACGTGAATGGACTGGACATGTCGGACACGACCTAAATCTCGGATCTCCATTTCTTTTGCTAGTAAGTCTTTCATCGCCCCGAACTGATCAGGGTTACCGTAGAGCAAAAGATCATCCACATAAGTCGACACCACAAGTTGTCCCAACTCGGAATAATACACACAAGGATCCGTTTTACTCCGCACCAATCGCGCCCGTTCGAGCACAGCATTTAACCAATCGCTCCAATTTCTCCCAGACTGATGCAAGCCATAAATGCAACAATTTAACTTGCATACCCACGCATCGGGCTGTGAGAACACCTCGGGTTCAACGGGCAATTTAGACGATTCCCCTACTCGCTTCAGATAATCCACCAAACCATCGGGAATTTCCATGTATACCTCTTCATTTAATTCGGCATTTAAATACGCAGCTACTATATCAATATGGTGTACTTCCCAATCCTCCTCTACGGCCAACGCCATCAAGGTACGGGTAGTACGCATCCGAACAACTGGACTATGCGTTTTATCATAATCGATGCCAGGTCTTTGCGCATTCCCTAGCGCCACATGGCGGGCTTACCTGCGTGCCACTCCTCCTGCTTCATCAAACTTGGTTTTAAACTCCCACCCACTTCGAATTATACGAGTATGCATTGGTCTCTTCACAAGCGTCCACACTTGGTTCCTGCACATATTCTCAAATTCTCCGTGCATGCTCTTTTCCCATTCATCTTGGTGCAGGTCACTTTTCATATCTTTCACAATCTGGTGATCAAGCACAGAAGATTGCTGCTTTAGATACGGCTCTTTCTGCGCCAAATCTGCAGTCTCATTATCGTCGATCCATCTAGGCCTTTTTACTACCCTTCCTGAACGAGTTTGCACCTGTGGCTGAGATAAATTCTCAACCACAGCAGGGGCTGGGACTTCCGGCACAACTTCATTCGCATTTTGCTCTCTACCCAAATCCATCCAAACTGTTTGGACACCATTTCGATCTGGTAAACAAACTGGTTTAGTCTTTGCAGGAAAACAATTTTCATCAAAGATGACGTCACGTTCCAAAAACTCGCGTTGAGTCGCCTAATCCAACACTATATAAGCTTTGCATTCAGGAGAAAAACCTACCAACATACCTCTGGACCCTCGAGGTTCAAACTTCATTTTAGGTAACTTGCTTTTCCACCATACACGGCAACCAAAGACTCGCAGATGATCCAATTTGGGTAATTTCCCAAACCATTTCTGATACGGAGTTGCACCTCCAATGGCTGATGATGGGCTTCTGTTACGCAACATTGTCGCACACAGAATAGCGCTATCCCTATATGTAACCGGCAGACCACTTTGGACCAACAAACTTCGGGACATTTCTACCAGTGTTCTATTTCGCCTCTCCGCAACACCATTTTGTTGCAGGGTTTCAGGAATGATCAACTGGCGTATGATACCGTGTGTTCCAAGATTCTCCTCAAACTCAGACGACATATACTCGCCCCCACGGTCGCTGCGCAAAGCTTTTATTTTCCTCCCCGTTTGTTTCTCGACCAAAGCTCGGTATGCCGTGAAACAATCCAAAGTTTCGCTTTTGCGCTTCATCAAGTAGGATACACCAAATCTCGTGGCATCGTCAATAAATGTCGACACGTATTTGTAACCTTTTCTTGACTCAGGATTACCCATGCACATCACATCAGAATGTGTGAGTTCCAATGGATATCGCGACCTCGTCTCATTTATCCTCGGAAAGGGCCTGCGAGTTATCTTAGCGACATTACACACGTCACATGGTTCATTAACTTCATATCTTGTTCCTAACAACCTTCGGATAGCATTATAGTGCAAATGACCCATACGCCTGTGAACCAATTCTACCTCTGCTCTGGCTACATATGCTTGATGCTGAGTGCAATATTGAATTTTAGAGACAGTTGTCTGATAACTTTCCTCTTCCACAACATACCATGTCCCTACGACTCTGCCAGTCACGTACGTCTGTTCATTGTCATCGATCACACTGATGCAGTCAGCTTCTATCTGAATTCTGTTTCCCCTCTTGGCTATGCGCTTCACTGAAATTAAATTGCACTTGATATCAGGTACATGCAATGCCTTCTGCAATCTCACATCAAACCCTCCATGCCCATTTGCAAGCCTCAACAGTATCGTCCCTTCACCCACATCCGAAGTGGTAGACCACTCGCCGTACGGACCAGTCCATGATGTACTCGATATGTCTGGAACTTACTTTTGTAGCGCGTCATATGATCGGATGCCCCTGTATCCATAATCCAAGTCCCATCGCAATCAACCAATTTCCCGAACTCTCTAACTGCAGCCCATGCTGCTGCGTCACGCGGGGAGGAGTTATCACTTGGAGTGCTAGGTGCAGTCGTTGCAGCCACCTGATCTAAATTTTTCCTGCAATTCCTTGCATAATGCCCCATTTCTTGACACCTAAAACAGCGTACCTTTGACAGATTACCTTTACGCAAAAGCGTCCCATCACTTGATGGTTTCGTTGGACCATTTCGACGATCATTCTTCATAGGATTCGAAGGATTAGTTTTTCTCTCATTTTTCTTTTGCGCATCCTTGTTCGCCATATATGCCCGACCTGTTTCAATTGCGTTGTTACACATAGCATACTTGGCTTCTTCTTCTAATAAAAGCCTTTTAAATGCTTGAAGGTCTACTACGGGGTCGTCCCAACGGATAGATCTGCGAAATATTTCATACTCTGATGGCAATCCCATTATCAAATGTATTGCGGCCAATTGATCAGACAATGTTATACCGGCACATCAGATTTTATGCAAAAGATCGGTTTTACGCTTCCAATACTGCAACATCGACTCATCCTGCGCTTTACAAGATGTCGCGAATTCATTGAGCGCCTGCGCTCCATACCAAGGGTGGCATTTGCTGCGTACGCGTGCCAAACGGTTCCAAATCTCGGCCGCTGTCTTACAACTTTGCACTTCATCGATGGCCTCGCCATCGAGCATCTGCATCAACACAGCTTTTGCCTTTTCGTCCGTTTCCAGTACATTTCCCAGCGCCCCTACTACAGGCACACCATCCTGGACTATCTTCCAACATTCTTTAAGTATTAATATACTCTTGGCTCTAATTTCCTAATATTTATAATTGGTGGAATTGAGCTTCTCGAATTGCATGTGTGAGCCGTCCATTTTTGCACCCAATGCAATGCCCCACAAAAAATAGTAACAAGAACAATTCTTGAAAACAATGAGGAACACAAATTTTGACTTACCCTTCGTAGAGCAGACAATTTCGCAGAACGACCTAACGCTACGCGGGAAATCAAACAAGGGTCTCGGACTCAACGTCAAACTCTCAAATGTGTTAAATATTGAATCAAACCCCCTCCCCCCTATTTTCACAAAAGAACAAGGATAGGAAGAAGCTTGGAAGAAGAAAAGATAGAGCACAAAATAAAGAAAAAACCCAATTTCTTCTTTCAAGTTGAACAAGCACTCTCCTCTTCTTTCCTGCACACCTTGCCCACGCGTTGGACTCGCCCGTCTGTCTGACGTCACGCTGCACTGACTGACCTCGTACGTCTTCACTCCTGGTATCTGCCGGCTCGATGGCCGTACCACACTCGCTGATGCCGCGTACACTCGTGGCTCCACCTGTCGGCTTGCTGCGCATCCCCCGTCAACAATAGGATGTAATTTCGCTCACCAGATAACCAGTTCTCGGCGCCAATCTCCTATTAATGGCTCCGGGGCACTGTCCTATGTTTCAATCTGTCGCTTCTGCTTCTCAGTTGCTGTTCCTCGTCCACTTGTAGCAATCCTATCACGCTCCCACCAAGCTCTGTTAAAATCCGTATTTTTTGCAACTGCATACAGTTTTCTTTTGTGTCAGAAGGCTAGTTCTGGACCCATAACCTGTCGATATATCTTGTAGAAGTCGTACCTCGTTCGAAGTTACAGTGCTACCAAAATTAGAAGAGACTGTTGCCCCGCCTTGCCCCGCCCACAATGCAGACTGGCCAATACATCCTATGCAAACGCTGTGTACGCCAATTGGCCGGTCTTTCATTGCGGGCGGGGCAGGGCGGGGCAACAGTCTCTTCTAATTTTGGTAGCACTGTAAGTGCAAACGTTGACACAACAACTTATTAAACTTGTAGAGAATATTTAATGCAGGAAATAACCAGTAGATATAACAATTCAACTTGGCTTTGGTACATCCTTTGGTAAATCAGCAAAACAGCAAACTAGTGGTATAACAACAACAGAAGAACATTCGACTTCTGGGTCTTATACATACACTCTCCAAGATCCCCACAGACAAAATGCCAGTGATTTCAGCTAAGCTGTTGATATTTATAGGGGTCCACATGGTTTGTATGCAAGATACGCCCTCAAAAACCGACCACTAATAATTCGAGTAGTTGCACACACTCATTATAATTATACAGCAGTATATTTCAACATCATGCAAAGTAGCAAACCACGTGTGTGAACAAAACATGAAAAAACCAGATATAATGCAACCAAAATGGTTGACATATTTAGGATACTTGGCCCATCAGCCAGGGGCCAGGAATGCGAATGTGAATACAAGATGTGCGGGGGTGGGAACATGGGAGTATGGGAGGTTATAAAGAGGCAGGACGCGTGGGAAAAGTGTGTCTTTTGTCTTGGGAAGTTAAAAGGTGTACAAGTGGGAATAAAGTGTGGCAAATGATGTTGTAGTGAACTGGTCAAACGATTGCCTAACCTCAAATGTCAGGGGTGACGCCAATTAACGCATGCAAATTCAGAATGTCGTAACTATCGCAATTTTTCGTGTTTTCTCACTTGTGGCAATTATCTGGTTTTTCATGTCACGTGTCTTGTATTGTCCTTAAACCTATTTAAATAGCAGGGACATTTTGTTATTTGGTCTCAGTCCTAACTCGCCTGTTTATGTGTGTCAATGGTCATACTGCCCAAGATGTAACGAGCGGACCGAAATTCGTCTTGTCCGAACGAAGTGCATACTACCTACGATTCATCTAGTCTATCGAATCTCCATAACGCTGTTTTCAGGTACTTTAGTTGTACCACTTTGTGCTGAAAACAAACGCACCTAACTCAGTTTTTTCGGCTCGACACGGTGAATACACTGCCCCCTGTTCAAGTAAACAACAGGTTATGGGCCCAGACACACAGGAATTAGCAAAAGGCGAAGGAAACAGCGAACGGAATCCGGCGACCGAAAACCTTGCGACCGAGGACAGACACGCCACGTGTGTAAGGCAGCCATCTTTCTCCCTACTTTGCCGACCAATCGGTGAGCTGTAACAGCCACGGACCAATCATCGGCTGCAGAACCGACTCCGGACCAATCAGCGGCTGCGGAGACGACCACCGGCCAATCGGCGCAAGTGGTAACGATTATCTACTGATCAGCGGCCGAGGCAGCGGTCAAGAGCCAATCAGTGACTGCGCAGCGACCGAGCGGGAGCGGTAGCGACTACGGAAAGCCAACGGGAGCGGTAGCGACTACAGGAAGCCAGCGAGAGCGACAACGACCACGATCAGCGTGCAGAGTGAGCGTCGATTCGCCAAGTTGATCTACAAGTCGAACCCAACAACTTTGTATGTATTGTTCGTACCTTATTCTTCAACGACGAACCGGTTACGGGTCTGCACCAACATACCAAGCACCGAACGACGCAAGACCAGTGAAGACGCATCATTTTTTCTCAAGGGGGCGAGAGGACAAAAAATTTGTATATT
Organism: Glomeris maerens; assembly: GCA_023279145.1. NCBI lineage: Eukaryota > Metazoa > Arthropoda > Diplopoda > Glomerida > Glomeridae > Glomeris > Glomeris maerens. Next base: position 714 of record WWPM01024142.1, on the reverse strand, counting down.
TAATTTTTCCTCTCTATCAGTTTTTCAATTATCTTTTTTTATTGATTATATCGAAATATACTCCTGACCTAAGGAAGTTTAAAAAGGCATGGAGTTTAAAGCCCCTTTTCCCGGGTTCCCTGGTTAAGTGAGTGCGTGCGCGCGCAGCTTGTTCGGCCAGCACAAGCGCGCACTTGTACACGGAAGGTATCGCATTCAACGGAACGTGTGACACTGACAATTTTGCGAAGTACGCTAACCCTCTAGGTAATTTTTTCTTTCTTTTCTCCAAATCTTGAGCCACGGGTTTCGCACCCGCGCACAGTAGGCAAGCGCGGCAATCGAACAGCACGTGCAACCGCGGCAGCGAGCGATACGAACTAGACGCAGTGAGGTTAACGTACCCCCTTATTTCTGAAATGGAAAATTTCCCACAATTTCCGAAATTAAACTACGCGAACTACTTGTACTGGTCTGTTAGAATCCAAGGCATCGTAACCAGCAAGGGATGTTGGCAGATAGTGCAAGGAGGACTGGTAGAACCTGCCACTCAAGCAGACACCGAAAAGAACGAGAAAGCAATGGGTGTATTACTTACAGCTATTGATGACAGCTGCATTAGCGAGGTTAGAGGATTAACCACAGCGAAAGCCATCTGGGACAGACTGAAGCAGGCGCATGCAACATGTGACGAATGGCACGGCATGTTGGCTTTGACCCAATATGCCACCACAT
>WWPM01024140.1:0-34270 GCA_023279145.1 Glomeris maerens | reverse complement strand
AACTTTCGAATTGGGACTAGGGTCTAACTCAAGGTTTAAAAGGAATTTTCTTAAATGATCGTGAAAACACTTTTCAAGGTCACAACTTTTGCATGCTGTAAATGGCCCACCGATCATAACAATACATTCCAATAGTTATCTCGGTCATGAAATGGAGCATTCCAATTTGGTGGTAGGTTAAATGGATTTATGGGACACCCTGTATCTTCTTTTATTAGAAAATTACTTTCGTGTAATAATCTCACGAATTTCAATCCAATATACTCTTCGTTACAGCCTAAATTGAAAGTCTGTATTGCAACTGTCGATTCTCAGAGCAATATTTCTGCCACTGACTGCTAGTTTTTATTATCTATTTATGCGCTAAAAATATTGTAATGATGTTACAAAACTGTTTTTGCTACCTACAGTTTTTTATTTGCGTCTCTCTAGGAGGCGTATAATATTTTGCAGACGCATTTCTGAATAAATAATTATCTTGGCTATGCTAAAACGTGTCTGAATTTGGAGGTCAACTCTAATAATACAACTCTTTTACGTTTCCGCATACTATCTATCCAGGTTCTCACAAATCAGTACTGATAGCATTGCTTACCCGAAACTATAAAAACAAGCGTTTCTACTTAAAAAAACAACAACAAAGAAAACAATTAAAAAAATGAAAAATACGAAAACATCACAAGTAGCAATTATTTCTAAAAAGGTGAGTTTATTCGCCTGTAACGAGGGACATTCACACAATAACGATAACCGGAAGTTTGCTCGTAACCAGCATAATCGGCAATCGTCTTTTAAGTGCACAGATATTATTGTGACTATGTGAACAATAATGTTGGGAATAATTATTTGGCAAGCAATGTGGGTACAAGGTAGCAGTTTCAGAATGGATGTTCCCGGATGTACGTCATACTATGAAATTTCCATTATTAATACTGTTGTTGATTGGAATTCTCGCTATTTATATGCTAAGTAAACATTTGGATTGATGGATGTGGCAGACAATTTTTTGTTGTGAACCAGCACTTTTTTATTATTTATGTCAGCCTCCCCTTCAAAAAATGTCAACTGCAGCATGATTTCAGGAAGGAGTTTCCTGATTTATAAATAAAACGATTGGAAAAGATGGGAAATAGTCCATACTGCAGCACTGCCAATTTTGATAATTGCATGCATGTGCCACATTTGCAGCCTAAGTTTTTAAACCATCGTCTACAGCAATTTCACCTCTAATAGAATTGTTCATTGGCTGCGTGCGTGCGCGAAATTTATACGAAAATGTAAAAGTTTCTGCTTTCGGTTTTCGTGCATGTATCAGGAAATTAAAATCATCATTGTAATCAGAAAAACTACAGGGAGCTTTTACTGCGACAGACTTGCAGCATTTTACGCGGCTTATTAAACTACGTGCTGCTTATCCAAAATTTCAGGAGGTGAGCAATAAAAGTGTATTCCAAATACGGTAGCATTTTATGATACTATAAATAATATTTGCATTATTTTGCTTCGCTTGTTTTGAATATCTATATTGTTTTTATTCATGCTTTTTGCATCAAATTACATTTGCGTATGTAATTTATTGCGGAAAGGCGTGTTACTTTATTACACATATTGGGGTAAGAACCGTATAATGGGCCCTATAGAAGGTTGCAAGCCGCCTCCTTAAACCAATGCGCTTCCGCCCAAGAAAGGAGTGCCGATTCCGTTGGTCAGTAGTGGAATTCAATTACAGTTTTGAACAAATTTTGATTGCAGAATAATCCGCTTATAGCGTTTTCCTCATATTACATTATTCCGCTTAGGCTATAGTGTATAAATTCAAATTTAACCAATTGAAAACAAGCCTTTTAAAAATAAACAAATCCGCACATAATGTGAAAAGTCGGCGGGAATTATTAATTTCATGCTTTTAGCACAAGCGTCGTAGTTAATGTGACGTCACCCCATAGACTCCTTTATACGGTTCTTACCCCTGAAAGGAGTATAGTAGTATATCCTAATTGAGAAAAAAACTTTGGAAATCAAAAGCAGACATGTAATTTTATAGACTATTTCTTTGTTATGAAATTTTCTATTGGATTTGAAACTGCCTGTACGTTCTTGCACTACAAATTGAAACAGCAATTAATAACCAATATAAATAACTTTTAGTCCAAAAATAAATGAAATATATGCACACAAGATATCCGGAATGTTTATCATTTTGTTAACTTTGATATTAGCGACGGACATGTCTATTAGGGATGTCATACACGACCTTTCAAGGTCAAACTAGTTGTAACTTGGTAAGTTTTTGTGTATATTGTAGGCCACAGTATTCTGAACACACACACTGCTGAAAACAAATTATAAATTGGTGATAAAATGGGGCAGTAATCGGAGACTTTCGTTTGCTGCTGCTCAGTTTATTCTGACTTCACAACCAAGAACGGATTAACGCCTATGCTAAGTATGCTGCAGCACAGGGCCCACGATTTTAGGGGCCCATAAAAAATGGACAAAATTAGCAGTCTTTCTCAACTAGAACAAAAAGTGAATTACGTTCAACAAGTTTGCAAATCCGTGTATCGTCGCTGTTCTTGTTCGGCATTTGATAATACGCATATCTTTTGGCACTTTGATTCGTGATTTTGCCAGTGCAAAAGCAAGAAAGAAGTCTTTATAAATCTGTTTCAGAGCGATTATTAATTTGCGGAACTATTAAATTCCTGTTACCATTAATATTGTATGTTGTATTTGAATGAATGAGAATAGCCCAATGTAGTCGTTTTTAAATTATCTAACCTTTTAGTCGCTTTTGTTATACGGGGTGTTTCTGAACTACAGGGACAAACTGACAGGGCATATTCCCTGCATAAAAAGAAGGCATAAAGTTCCTATGAACCCATGTCCACAAACGCTTAGGTTTTTAAGTAGCACCTGTATACTTTATTTAAACATGAGACATTTTTTTGCTTACTAAAAACTATTCCTCTATTGGGGGAAAGGTCTTTACAAGGTTTGAGCACAGAGCCAAGTATACCTTAATCAGCTCCAGTCACAACCAAAGCCGGGATCTCTGTTCATCGCCATCAGTTCTATCAGTTGGGCGGCGAGGCGAGTATTACAGAGCAGCAGCAAAATGAAAATGTCAATTACTACTCTGTATTGCTTGTATCTGTTTTCAGCAACACGTTCAGAATACTGTGTCCTAAATTCCCAAAATTTGAACTGCCCACCTATTACAACAACAGGCTCAGTAAATATCCGTTCTATCTTTAGGTATGCTCCGTTGTCTTCACCAATGGATGTCCCTTTGCATGTTACAAAGACATATGACACTGACATTATTCCAAAGTCATGAGCAAAATAGACCAGACCTTCTGGGTACCCTGCTTATAGCTGCAATCACAAAAAAGTATTCAGCTTGCAACCCGAGAAGAGGTTTTTGCAAAGTAAAAATACAAATACAGAAACCATTGTGGAAATCATTATTTATTCATGAACGATCACAATGAGACTATTATTTTTGAAAATCACTATGGTTGCAGATACGATTAGGGTTGCTTCAGAAAATACAAATTACACAACCTTTTATCAATAATTGCTATAACAACTACAGATCGAGCCAAACGTTATTTTGGAACAGCTGTTGCTAAATAATATTAATTTTCAGTCCTCAATGACGTAAACAAATAGATTATAAACAAAGTACAATGTCGTGAAACACCCTGTACGAATACACCTACACATTATTTCTTCCACGAGACAAATGACAGCTGAACACGCATTATAAAATTGACAATAGGCTAACGGCGTCCGACACACACATATATTTTGACACAAGAAAAAGAAGCAAGCGAAGGTCGGTGATTGGCTCTTGACACAGTTTCGGCGCAAATGGGTCGCTCGTTTAGTACGTACGTAGTAGTTACACAGAGCACACACGCAAATACTTTATACAGCCCGTAGTGCCCACAATTTTGAAAAATGTAAACCGTATCGAAGACTGCTGTGTATAGGATTTTGTGGGTCATCAAAGTTGTAACCTTATAATCCACATGGTTCGTCAACCTTAACCTTCCAAAATCTAAGCATTTAATTAGGACAACCACATCATTACTCTTCTGAAAATGTCAGCACAATTACGGAAGGAAAATTACAATCCAGAATATCGATTTAACTCTTGGAAATATTACTTTGCAAGCAAACATTTCTCTCATTTGTGAATACTCGAATACTCTCAACACTTTCATCACCATGCAAGCCTGAGAGTTTTGTAAAGACTTCTGCAATCATAACTGTAGTTCTAACGGCAGTTCTATAATTTTGTTGCATGGTTATCCAGGTTGTTTTTTGGTAAGAATGGGAGATTAAAAAAGTCCAATCATTCATGCAGTCTTTGTTAACGTTTTCAAAACCAAGGACGATATGTGAAACAGTAGCCAATCAAAAGTTATACTAGATCAGAAACTGTAAGAAAGAAATTCTTTTTATTGTAGGAAGAAACCTGTTGGTTCCCGAGCTGAAAGTCCAGCGTGATGCATTCAAAAATTATTCAATAATTTCCCTGACTTATCATTATTGATTTACCAGATCACAGGAAAACGTAAAATTCTCTTATTAAATAAGGGAAAAATATAAATATTAGAACCCCCGTAATATTTGGTGATAGCACTCTTACATAAATACATACATATGTTGATAATTTTCTATCCTTGGGACTTCATTGCCAGAAAATCTAATTCAATGGAGCATATTTATATATGCGCACCCCTTATTCGGTTCTTGAAATTGAATATGCATGTCAAAATATAACTTTGGGGTCAATTTCAAAAACAGTTAATTTCAACGCCATTTCGGCGTTGCTTTCACAATTAAGTGAAATTTGCATACGACGTACATTCATGGCAAATATTTATTTTGGAAGTAAAGCAGTGTGGCAATATCATATACCCCACTGTACTCATTTTCCTCTTATGTTTTCCACAAATTTCGATTTTACAAAATTTGCGTATCAAAACACTGCAGAAATCGTCCATGTTTCTACAATTCCGTGGATTTTGTGCAGTTATGCTTCAGTAATTTGCTAAAGTAAATAATATGCATATGGAAAATATTTGCAGTATTATACAGCGCTGAGATTACAAACACAACGTCATATCCTACTTTGTAGACACACATCTGAGCATCAATAGTTCTTTCATTTTAATTGGACATCTGTTTGGCATCTGTTTTCAGCATTATGTTGGGGTCAGACTTGAAAAGCTTCTCAAATTAGGGCATGCAATGCTGTTTTACTTTTTCAGCATCATGCTGATATAACAGAATGCTCAATGCTCCAAATAATCTAAAATAATATTGTAGGGTTAAGAACCGAATCGCCATCGAATAATCCGACATATACAGACAACCAGCGATATTTCAAATAGATAAAAAGAGCATCGTGATTTGAACTTTTGCTCCATATTTTTGTTTCGCTTACAATGCAGTTGTGACCGACCAGGCCATGAGCATAATTATTTAATGTCAAAAAATTTACACTTTCGCTAAATAAGTATTTACTTCAATTATTACCGATGGCGGCTGGCTGACCTTCGCAGGGCGCCAAAAACCCAATTGAATGTCAATGCCTATCCTAGTATACAACTTTATTGACAATAACAATTTACACGCCGGCAAAAAAAACCGGTCTCAATACCTGACCACATTATTTATATTTTTTAATTTGTGTCACATATACGTTGGGGTAAAATGTCGACAGATTGATGGAAAAGTTTGGTACGTTTGTGCAACACATACGAAATTGCCTGTTCGATCCCAAGAAAACCTTGTTACTATAAATTAATTGCGCATCTATTATCTACTACTACATCAATAATAATCAATTTAGCAAAGTCCTTCCTGTTTACATTTATTTTCTGAATAGATTCAGAATGTAGGATTGCAAATTCCTGCACTGCTGAGAAAACATCGGGAAGGAAATTCATGTTTTGGTAAGCAAATTTCAATTTTTTTAAATTCTCTATCACACCTTGAAAGCGTTTTTAATTTCGGTTTTGTTTCGTAATCTCAGCGAAATAGACATGGACCAACGTACATACAAGAACTGTTTACATTTAGCACAAAATGAATTTATACAACTCTATCACAGTGCATTTGCATGCCAAAATTAATTCAGAACTTCAACAATACAAAGGTTTGATTGGTGCAATTGCATTACGCAACATAGCGTCACAATAAAATATAATAAAATCAAATCGGATCTCGTAATAAAAACGTCGATAAATGCCCTTTCTATCAAACGCATTAATGGTCCTCTACAACTTTCTAATTTGACACCGCCTACCTGTACAAGAGTAATCCAGAAACTAGATTGCGTGGAAAGCAATATCCATTACATTATCGTCTATTTGGGAAATGGTGTGACTTAAATCACATTTATAAACGGGACTTATACAGGGTGAGTCATAAGTAGAGTGCGGATTTTACGTGCAAGCACTTATTTTTTTCCTGAACGTATTATGATTAGGAATCTTACAGAAAAGCGTTTTAATTGCATTTGGAATTATTTGGACATCATTTTTGTGTACGTTTTTGTATGTTTTTTGGGCTAATTTTAGCAAGAAAAGTTGCGCACAAAATGCACGTAAAATCCGCACTCTAGTCATAAGTAACGCCTGTTTGAGAATAACTTGGGAACAGTTGTAGATAGGAAGTTGAATGTGAAGAGGGAAATTGATCACTGGTACTGGGCAGCTCTGGTACACCAACCGGAAATGACCTTGGGCAAGAGGATGAAGGTCAGCTCATAGGTGCATCTGTTGCCAACAGTCAGGGGCAGCAACATGCTATTCTGGAAATCTGGATCGGGCGCCCACCCTGAAAGTCGCCAACAATGACAGGTCGTGTCCTTCAGTACCAGATGGAACCAGTGTAAGGAATAAGGTGGACAAATGCCATCCACTTATCAATGGAATTGAAGCACATTATGCAATTGATGAGTTCATGGCAGACATTTACAGTACATGTTTTACATGCTGTCCCTCTAATGCAATGCAGTATTGGGCTCACGTGATGACAGATGCACGCACTGCAGCAAATGCCTGTGATGGAATCTCAAGTATGGCATAACAGATTCCTGCTGACAGCATTTGTGTATACCACTAATGATCATAATCACCAACATTTTACACAATGGTAGCAAATTGGTCTAATTGGTTGTCAAGTATAATTGCATCGCAAAACCAAAAAGATTGTGCAACAAGAGGGGGAGTAATTACAATTTTATAATCATGATTCCAGGAATTTTCCTGATGACTTCGAAAACAACCATCAGGTAGAGCTATGACAACAGTGGTTTAGTTTTAATTTGTTGTGAAATAACATTGTAAGGATTAGTTCATTTCTTTATTTGCTGCCATTATTTTGCGAGCAATGGGGCACATGAGTTCAAGGATCAGTCTGGGAATGCCCAACAATAGAGAGATAAAGGTTCACGGAAGGTGAACGTGTAAGGAGCGAAAGACGTCAGCGTGGCGCCGCTCGCTTCGCGTGCAACGTAAAAGACGCACACGTAGCCTGTGTGTGACGTGCCCGTGACGTCACTCGTTCGCCTCTTCACGGAAAAACACAGCGTGTTCAACGTGTATGCAAGCGATTACACGCTGACACCTATGTGGTTGATTTTAATCGCTTTAACGAAGCTAATTGTATGCATATAGAATGCATGTTATTGAGTTTGAAATCGATATTACAATTATCACTGATTATTTAAAACTAGAGAAGGCCGTTCAAACATTTTATTTACGTTTCGGCGAATCTCAGATTTGCATGCACAATGCGCTGGTTGGGGCGTGGCTTCAAGGCGGCTTCCCATGATGCTTTGCCAATCTGCAAATCTTTTGGTGAAGGCGTCATATGTTGATCACGTTCTGTGTGCACCGTGGGACTTTAGCGCGGTTCACACAACGTACGCGACTGATTGGCGCGGCTTGCTATGACGTCAAAAATGACGTCACACGCGTTCATGTGTTCCGTGAACCTTCATCTCTAATAACAGCAGCATGAGCATTTCTGTATTTTTCCCCACGTTTTTATTAACTCGGTCTGGTGTCTGTCAGTCAGTCTGGCAGTCCGCCACTCCTGCAGTCCCCACCCGCCTTGGGGGGAATCGCCTTGAGGTCTTTCCAGCTGTGGTTTAGCATCCACTCACAGCGTCACCTCAGGGGTGGATTAACAATAGCACAGGGCCGACGATTTTTAGGGGCCCATACAAATGGACAAACAAAAACAGAAAATTAGAAAATAAAAATTTTAATAAATCCACGTTTTACAACATGTGGAACTGGAAACGTGGGGGCGCATCACCATTGTACTCATAAACTCGAAATACGCCCCACGTTTCCAGTTTCAGATGTTGTAAAACGTGGATTTATTAAAAATTTTATTTTATAATTTTATTAAGCTTCAGTGACTCGGTGTATTTTGCACTTGCCTGTTCGTGTAGATGCGATCTGAGAATAAAGAATCATCTTACCAAATTGGATAGTTTCAACTTTAGAATCACATTTGAAACTGGTATTGATCTATTTTATATATCTTATAAACCTTTACAAAATTTTGGCATTCTAGCCTCAATTTGAAAATTATAGAGCGTTGTCAATGGTATCTGATAGCAAAGTTTGTCTTTTTAGATTTACTTTGAATTCATACAGAAACACATAAGAAGGATTATCTATCAGATCGACATCAATACAACTTGTCATAAACAAATCGCTACAATCAAAGCTTACGCAACTCGCCTCACACTGTTAGCCAAATTTATATATTTGAATATTTGGTTGAAAGCCAACTTAATGCGCAAAGTATAACATAGTGGGTCCTCAAAGAATGCACAGGTCCTGCCTAACAAATGAGTATTTTCATTTTCATTTTGATTTAGTAAACCTAACTTTTATTTTTCGTTCTTTAACACGTTACATATGAAATGCATTAGTATTTTACACTAGAAAGCTTTCATTGAGTTGAACTGACAGTCATTTTTTAACCTTGAAATTCCCTTTTATTTCAGCGCTGGTGTAAGTTAGTTGCAGCAACCAAAATACGTAGTTACCATTTGATCGAAGTGCGGCGCCCAATGGTCCCTAACATAAATAGTATGATTGTTATACCATTAAATAGAATTTTCGGGGTTGGAAGGACTACAAAACATGTCTGTTGGCTTTCCAAAAGTTCCACGTGCTATGTGTCAAATAGATTTGTTGTGGCAATATGACCTGCCATTCTGCTATGTTGTCTTGTTCAAAAGTGATGGGATCATTATCTCGCAAGCCATTAGAAGATGATGGGGACCTGGTGTTGACATTGCAAAGGGGTCACGGTTGTCTCTGAGCGAGCAAACAGGTTTCGTGTTACAAACCGGTGTGAATCCCGTGCAATGTGGTCGGGTCCGTCACCTTGAGCTGGTGCATGAACTTGAGGGCTCATCATTCATTTTTGAATACTACATGCACAGTGGTGATATACTAGTAGTTTGACTTAAAACACTGCTTTGATGTTGCGACCAACATCACTAGCTAAATCATCCCATATACACTGTGAAGATAGCCCGTTGCCGTTCAGATTCAAATACACATATTAAATATCTTGAAATGCAGTGACAGTAAATCAGAGGTGCTCTATCCAGTAAACTGTACCAAACTATTTTAACTCTGCAACTGCCTCGAAAATTATCCAAAACTAATTTTTTCCAAAAACAATAGCTGGAGCAATAGATCAAATTAATACGTTGAAGAGGACATTGAAATTTCACAGAGCAACTTTTAGCTTAAATGGGGCAAAGGAGAAGCGGCAACACGTTTGCTAATTTTGGCAATTTCACATAAGACATGTAAAGTAGGGAAGCTGCCCGATGGAAATTAATAACTGGTCAGCATGAGCAATTACAAATAATATGCAAGTAATTGATGGTGGGGAACGCTATTATTACAAGGCCACGCTGGCTACTGTCAATTGTCCGGAGAGGCTAGTCATATAAGTTTGAGGAGTTTTTGACTATGGGTTACTCCTCTCACCAAGGAGACTTGGGTTCAAATCCACTTGGTGTCTGTTGATGAAAATTAATGGTCAGATTTTCTGACATTAATTCGGACTCCGTGTTGGAGCCGGAATTGGTTCTAATGCCTGATGAGTGCCCCGTGTGTGGGCCGAAACACTTGTCGCATCTTCACGATGAACCAAATATTGGTAATGGAGAAATTCCAAATTATTGAAATACATATATGGTATGCATTATGGGAGAGCTAGGTTTTAGATAATCACGTTGTATCGTAAATTTACTAGTTTTAATATCAATTTTAACTTACTGGCCAAATTGACGTTTCAACAATAGGTATTCTAAGAAAAAATGTTTTAATAATAAATACTTTACATAGTACAAAGTTGATTGATCTTAGAACTCATTTTTAACAGTTCACATAAACATTAAAAACTTTCAGATAGTGATATCGTAAGCGATATTGGCAACAGTTGTAAAAAAACAAACAACTTTCAATGTACCTAAAAAATAGGCTCAATTACTAGCACCTATGGGTGGTAACTGTCAATGAATGACATCATTTATATGGTATCTCAAATAGTATAACTGTAGTACGAGCAGTTGAAAATAAGTGATTGACTCTTTTACCACTGGTTCAACAGTAAAATGTGTTCAGACTGTGCACAGGAGCCGACCAAAAAATAAGACCTTGTCAATATAGCCCAGAGCAAGTGCTCTGGTATTTATCCAATTAGGCGTGTGTTTTCGTATTAGGCCAGTTACGAATTTGTTATTCCTATCTCGTGGTTGTTGTCCTTGCCAAAATATACAAATAGGAGGAGCCAATGTGACTCGTACGGTTAGCGTCATAGCACTGTCCATACCGAGTTACTAACCATTGTGAAAAAATTGGCCTGTCTTTTAGAATTTGTAACATCACGCCTCTTTTTTCACGTCACCCGAAATTCTCTCCCCTACTTCCGGTTTCACATATTCAGGTGTTAAGACTTGTAAAGACATGCAGTTCTCATTTGTGGATATTTCTGCGTAAGATTGTAAATATATTTATGCATTCTTAGGTTATGTATATTTAGTTTTGGAATCGAATTTGAAGCACCTCTGCAGTGTACAACCGGATGTAGAGGAGCAGACAACTTGGTTTCCGCCCTCGCTGACATCCCCTACTAAACTACTCGGTGTAAACGATATTGCACATACAAAATTAACGCATCACATATTATTTTTATCTCTAGGATGTTTGCAAGCTGCTTTACAAAGAAACGCAAAAATGGCTACTCGTCTCAGCCCAATAGCTTGGAGAGGTCATTCGTTCCGGTTATTGTTACAACCACGCCTACAATTCACACCAGCTATGCGATGTAACAGAAGACAAAAAATAGTACAACTCATATGTGATATCGCACATGTATAGTATATTGTACGACAACAAAAATTTCATTGTTCAAGTCGTACTAAGTAATTGTTTAAATTATTATGTACTGTTCTTTAGGAAACTGGCATCCATAAATCAAACATGCTAATCATCACGCCTCACAGATGTTTTAGCAAAGCCATTTCTATGGACTGTTCCAAACAATCATAATCCATGCATGTACAATCCATAGGTGCAAAATGCAAGCCTCCCAACCTAAATATTGTTTTATAACTGCACTGCTGACAACAGACAGTATTTAATCATTTGCAGATCATACTATCTTACATCAACTGTAATACAATCAGATTATAAAGATAATATTCATTATAAAAAGTTTCTAATGCCAATTATATCGTAGCTATAGGTAATTTGGCAATGCGATCGCATGGTAAAATCTAATATATTTGGCCTTTCTTGTCGAAAATTTCGTTGTAAAAACCCAGAACAAGAAATACTTTAATGCCAGTGAATTTATGGAAATTGGGAAAACAAAATTCCAGGGTGATATGCTTGTGTTGCATTCCAACTATAACCTTTGAGAACTTAAATCATGGAACCGTGATGCCAATTAATGATCTTTATTTTTTCTAACCGGTTTTTAGAAAATAGACATTACCATTGGACGTCTAATTATTTTTAACCGCATCTAGCTATTCAGCTTTTTTGTGAACCCGTCCTCCACATTCAACCATTGCAAAGATGTAAATTATGAACTGGTCATTTGCTTGCCATTGATGTGCATGTATTTATGCATTATAATTCCAAACGAACTCACCAACGACGATGACAAGGAGGGAGATCCTGAAGACGTCAGGGAGCATCATGAGGCATGAAGTGATTCCAATCACGTGACCGATTTTGGTGCTGCTGCAAAACAGACGAGTGGAGCACGCCAAAACTCGGCGGCAAATGATCACACAGTTCACCTGTAGATGTGGCGACGCATACACGAGTTGGCGCACCTGCTGACGTCACATCCACCTCTCACCATTGGTCATTCGCAGTTACATATCGAGTTCTCACTGCTCTCTTCTTTTATTGTTACACCGCTACATAATTCCGCTTTTCTGCCTGGCTGCTTTTACTGCTTTCATAGATTCAAGTGAAGCCTTAACACGAAAGTTTGTTGTTGCCCATAATATCAATTGAGGCGTTGAAGTTTGTGCATGGCTACATATGCAAATCACAATTCCGCTGTTTTCACATAACTTCATGCGTAGACTATATATACTATATAGGCTAGTTTATTTTTGGAGCGCCAGCACAAATTAATTTCAGAACAATTACTTTCGTACGTTTAGAATTATATTTAACAATTTCCGAGAAAACGGTACACAATTCAGCTATAGAGGCTGACGTTATACGCAACATAAATTTTCTCTTGGATTTACAACGAGGAAATTAATATTCATACAATGATCACATAAACTCAAAGAATTGGGTGTAATAAATTTCGGACAAGTTAAAAAACCATGAGTATTGTTTTTGCAGTGCAGCCATCAAATCGGCAATAACAAATTGTTATTTAGCAAATCTTTTTGGAAATTGTTTTTTTTTTATTTTTACTCTACAAATCAACTGTTTTTGCAATTCCAGTAAAAAGCACCGTGTCGGAATTACACACTATACTTTTATCTAGAGGGTCATCAATTAATTATGTCAACAAAATAAATTTAATAAACCAAAACATAGGAAATTAGTTGTTGCGTTGTTATGTCACACACTCACTAGTCCGTCTACAGCCCTGTTTTCAAGAAAATATGTACAGTAGGACCTCGATATAGCGTTGCGGCCAAATGCAAAATTTTTCATCGTTATAAGCGGGATTTGTTAAATGCGGACTTCTGTGTTTTTTGCAAAAAATGAAGTGGAAACGTCGCGCACAAGATTTTTATTATGAGAACTATTTATTTTTCAATTTTAGAACATACTAATGTACATAGTGTACAGTTTTACATAGTACATCTTAATTAGGACTCGTTATGCAGTAGAACTTTGAACTTTGCGAGTCTGAATAAGACCGTCGCGACCCATGTGATTGGAGAAATCAGCAGACAGTGTATGTCTAGCTGCGATTTTGCTGCAGTCACACCTACCTGGGTAGTGCAGACTGCTGTTTCTGAGAAAGTATACCCCTTCTGCTACAAATTTACGTTACAAAAACGTTATATCCGGATGGTTGCAGTGAAATACCTGTTTTATAAACGGGATTTCATTATAAGCGGGTTCGTTATATGCGGGATTTTCTAACACTAAAAAGGTATGCTGAAATTCTGTTAAATTGGATTTGTATGTTATAAGCGGAAAAACGTCGTATGCGGGAGACGCTATATCGAGGTCCTACTGTATAATATTGTTGCTGTGAAATTTTTTAAAGATTTGTGTATGTACGTACGCTATTATAATTAATAATATCATAATTGACTGATTTTATTGTTTGATACTGTGCAGGTTGAGTGATGTGAATGCAAATATTGGGCCGACTCTGCCCATAACTACAGAATTCAGATAATGTGGGACTGATTTTGAAATCTCACAAGTTTTAATGATAAAAGTAAAACACATGTATTATTAATATGTAAAAGTCAGTTTGTAATGGAATTAATTTTTTAGACATTAATCTGTGCTATTCTATTTTAAGCATAAAAGTATTTTGTAAGGAGGGTGAAAATTGTTTGACATTTGATAAGTAAAAGCACTGGGCAACTTTATTACACAAAACTGGAATAATGGCTTTGAAATGACACTGAAATAATATGTTATCTTTTGCTACTGAGCTGGCAAAAACAACAAGTGACAATTAAGCGAACGACAATTAACGAATTCCACAGCACTTAATTACACTTTTGACATTCGTACACGCCACATTTTTGGATTCCATGTTTGAGCATTTAGTTCATATTTAACGTGGTTGACAATAACAAATCAAAAAAGAAAAATAGGCTTCATCAGACCACAAGATTCACAAGGAAAAATAGATCATCACAGATTTCCAACCTTGATAATGCATTACTTCCTGTGCTTGCACACAGTAGACCTGGTATAGATGAAATCTGAGACGACACAATACACACACAACACAGAAGTGTGAGTTGTTGCACCAACAACTTAACCGTAGGTGGGGCATGAGAATTTGCAATTAAATAATCCAAAGAACCTCAATTCATCTGAACAGCATGTATCTGACTCTACCTGACTGCAGCTCATAAATTTGCATGCATGCAGTTCTTCCTGAATTGCTAGCTGCCACACAAGGACATCATTTAGGTACACCCTTTCACGGAAAGCATTAATTTTAACCATTGATTCACATGTGCGGTCCATCCATTCTCTAATAGTAGCACTCCCTATGTATACCACATGCAAAGTTCATTTCATTAAATTATGCAGAGTGAAAGATTGATTGATCTGCGAGGCATATAAAAGTTTATAATTTCACAACATGATAGTTATTACAAAGCATGAAATTCTGTAGTTTATAACCCCTTGGGTTAAAAGCGCAAAGCTGCATATCTTCTATAATACGAGGGAGAGTAAAAAGTAAGTTACACTTGATCATAAAAGAATTTTAAACTAATTTTTACTGGATTCTACGTTTGAAAATCGACTTTTGTACGTAATCACGTATTTTTTTTGAGGGGTCTACTCTAAAACAATAAAATATATATTTCTATTGGGGAAAAATATTAATCAAATTGTTAATGACTTTTAGAATGAATTTGGAAAAAAATGCCGTTAAAAAGGACCTACGCCTTCCAAATCGTCTGAACATATGCTGTATGTAAATAATAATGTAAATTTGACGATTTTTCCTGCATATTACTTGAAATTTCTTTAATTATGTCTGTCTCAATAGAAATCATTTCCATTTCCTATAAATTTTATATTCCGTTCCCAGTAATTTTAAATTCTTATCACTTCCTCCACCTCACATTTTTTTATCATTACATTTTCATTTACATTTTGCTCCAGTTGGAAGGCATAACACAGATCAAAACCATGTATACATACCGTAAATCCGCGATAATAAGCCCGGGCTTATTTTTATAATTTTTCTTTTTTGACCCGGATAATTTACGAGACCGGCTAAATTTCGAGACCGATTTATTCTGTTAATATCAAGTTACCACGGATGCGTTTATGTAATGCAATACGCAAATCTCAATTTCTCGTGACAAATAACATTTGTAAGAAACAATTTTTTTTATTTTAATGATAGAGGAAATAAAAATTTAGTTCACAGTTTTCAAGTTTTTTTTAGGTTTAGTGAATTTTTTAGTCATGTAGATCGGGTAATCCAATTGAAGGGGGCTTATTTTGCAAATTTTGATTATTTAACCCGGTTTGTTTTCGAGACCGGCGTATTCTTGAGACAGGCTTATTATCGCGGATTTACGGTAACTACACTGTGTCCCAAAAAAGGGCCACATTTTTTATTTGTCAATAACTTTGTAAAACTATAGAAATTCACTAAATTTGGTTACAATATACCTGAGTAAATTTGACATCTTTGTGCAAAATTTCAGCTTAATCAATCGATCAATAAACACGCCCAACGTGTGATGTCATATGTTGGCGAGAAAAGCCTGTGCCTGCAATATGGAGCGCCAGCGCCATTTTAGAAGTACTTTTAAGGGAATGAAGCTCGCAGCTTTTTTGGTCTCTCAAAATGGCGGCCAGCTCTGTGTGAAACGCCGCCGCAAGCCAAAGGGCCTTGAAAGTTAGGAGCCATTCTACAACAAAATTTCTAGTACCGTCTACGTGCAATCTTTATCTCGTCTTTATTGCAAAGATAACGTCATTGTCACGGACTGCGCCCGTCGCGCCACCTGGTGGCGCAGGCGATTTGCCGGGGACGGCGGGAAATTGTGAAGCCCTGGCACCTCTGGTAACAGTATACTATCTCTATGGGATCAACAGTCTATTCTTCACTGCATGTCGCTTACATTTCAATAGCCTACTACATTACGATAATATTTTTCGAAATGGTGTTAGTTTGGAAGACATAATTTTACTTAAAAATTTGCACGAAGCCAAACGTTACAAAATATTCGCAACAACGGTATATGGCAACTTCGCAGCGTCAGTTAGCTTCTTAATTTAAATTTCGAATGATATTATTGACTCGTTTATTAACAAAGTACACGGCACTTGCTATAAATTATTATGCAGTTTGCTACCTCCTCGTGAGCATCGTCATGTGGTTACCGAATCTGCCTTAAAAACTATAAGGTAGCCGTAATGGAATGCCTTAGGGAATAACATGTAGGAAAGAGGTAGGCGACAAAAATATTGTCAAAATTGACTTCAAATTGTGCTGCATAAAGCAAATTACATTTTTTACAAGCAAATTCCATCACGACTTGCCACTCGCCTCATTACGTGCCAATCCGAACACTATTTAATATTGTATAATGCCACCTCTGATGAATCAAGATGGCCGTTCAAAAGATTTTGTAAGGAAAAAGGGAAGTGACTCGGCAGGAAAAACGCTATATTTACTTTACACGCGGTTGCCGTTTGTTTGCTTTGATTGATTGATCTCTTTTGATCGTCTCCAGCTCCGCTCTCTCCTCGTCGCTTATTAAAAATCACACAAGATATGTGACGACTCTAATTAGTCCACGCATCTAAAATCGCCTGGTCAATTAACCGCCACCATAATCGACATTACGATACTCTGTAATTTGTTTCTATGCATATACAAATAGTTTCCAGAAATAAATATTTATCCATTTCACACCAAGTTGAAATATTTGGCGGGAAACCAGGTTAAGCGTTTGTTTAATGTGAGAAACCTGTAAATCAGGACGTTAGCTACTGTAATGGGTCGCCTACAATAAAGAAGAGCGATGCTTTTTTCTAGTAACAAAAATGAGCGCTTCCGGTCACTGTGTAATTTGCTTTGAACCAAAATCGGACTACATTACTATTTTTTCTCTTGCATTTTCGATTATGTATGTAACGTTTGTAATTACAGTTGGCTGCCGGAAATTAATGAGATTACAGTATCTATTAATATTTCAGAGATCAACTACAAATACGAATATGAACAAATGCAGTCGTATTGAATGTTAAATTTGCTTGAAATTTGAACTAAAAATGCGTTGAAATTGGTATTGGAAGAGAAAATTATATAACCAAGTTCTGTTGCATGAAACACACGTTATTCAATTTTGTGTCAAGGTATGAAATTCTTGTGTGCATTGCTCCAGAAAAGATTTAGGAGGGAAGGTGTACCAATATAGTGACATCTTGCGACTTGGACGGACAAATTAAAAAAACAGACTATAGAATTTTGTCATATTTCCTCAAGAAAAGCTTCGGTTAACTGTGGAAAGTAGGCGACAAATGTTTAAACGATTCGCACGAGTCGATGTTATAGGAGAACTAATCGCTCGCTCCATTTTTTTCTTTTTTTAATGGACATAGATTGTATTCCCAATTCAGAATTACCGTTTCAAGCTCACGTTGTTGAGAGCGACGTCATTGCCCTAAATTTTCTCCCTTAATTAACTGATCACTAATTAACCTGCAATTTTAGACAAAACCCATATCCAATACTCTATTTGGGATAGGTCGTAGTTATAAAATTATCCCATCTGTGCGACGACCGCTATCGACGTTCCACATTACGGACATTTTTCCAACAAATTCAGTTTGTTCTGAAACGCCACTATTTTTAAGATATCACTGTAATTCACATCAATTTATCAAACGAATTGTCTTAATTAGGTAGATATCCAATTGCTCAGTTTGCGACATCCAGTTGTTTGATTGAGATCTTGAAGCGGCTTCAGGATAAATTCGCGAAGTTCTCTTCTTATACGAGGCATGTCCACAAAGTAAGAGTTCTCGATTTTTATATTTTTTAAGAGACAATTTATCCAAAATACAAATACCAGATTTTGTTGGTGTATATGTTAGCTATTTTTCCGCATAGTTGTCATTCCGTTCTATGCAGGTTTTGAGACGCTTCACAAGCTTTTTTATGCTCTCCGTAAAGACTTCTCCCGCCATCCCCTTTTTCCAGTTCAAGGCCTCTTTCTCGCCTCTTTGTCAGTTGAAAATTTTTCCCCACTAATGTGAGTCTTCAGGGTGGTTCAACATATCCCATTGAAATGTCCGCGAAATTTCAGTAGGTGTTTTTGCAATAAGGAACGCTGATGACACGTACCACACATTCGGCGGGATTTTTTTCGACATACTTCACGCGAATGGTCACTACAAAGGGACTTTTAGTACTAATAAGGACCACTTGTGCTCGTTGTGTTCAGGAGAACCAAGCCTACCGACTAGTGTTGCCAAATTTCTGGTAAAAAAAATCCCCCAGCACAAGAAAGCAACAGTACTCCTACTTTGTGAACATGCCTCGTACATACGATATGTGTTTGTGTGGCTTAAGACTTTGTGCAAAGGCTTCTCCATTAATATTTCATTCAAAATCACAAATTACAGTTTAAAGAAAAGCCTTGGCGACATTATTTGTGTTTTTTTCATATTAAATACTGATATCTTGTGTAATAAATACTGGGACTATTTGTATTACCATGCGGCGCTGCAGTAGAAATGTACTCGCAACTCGCAGTTAGAGCTTGCATCCGACCTACTTTGTTGCTTGTATAACCCAACTAATTACATCTTGTAAACATACTTTTATATTGTATCAACATTTCACTTGGAGTGGTCAAACTTATTGTATTAGGAAAAACCAGGGTTCCACTTTAAAACATTCAGTTTCATGCACACCTACACTTCCTAAAAAAAGGAAATAATAAATTTACGGAATGCAACTAGTAAATACTGCAACGTTCATAGACACAAAGCCGGAAGCTGCAAGCTCCTTTATCCAGTTTCTCAAATGCGGGACAAATCTCTACACGACCTCTGACTCATCCTTTTTGTCTACTCATGAAGCGACTGAGGTGATTAAACACGCGAACAGCTCGATTCTTGATGAATTAAGCGGTCTTTAAACCTTTGATACACTGTAAAAACTAACGTCTGGTTTACATATTATAATGTGATGCGCATTGAGAAACTAGTTTCTAGGTGTCGTGTTTTCTATACCAAGATGAAAACCTTACTAAATATATCAGACATAGGTACCCAGATATTATGCAAGTGTCATCAGTCCCCAAACATCTAAACAGGAAACTTGAAAGACACCTGATAAGCAATAATAACAAAGTCATTAAAAGCGAATTAAGATATTTACAGCAAGAGCAAAGATAAATTCCAGAGACTACTCCATGTAGATTGAATGTATTCATTTGAACCTTGTCATTTTAACATACATAAATAATTCATGTGAAATGCAACGCAGGTTGCACTGGGTATACATACACGTATAACGCATTTAGTTTTACAAACCCATTATAAAAACATGAGAAGATATTGTCAATTAGAAATTTGTAGACAGCAACTTGATGTAAAGTTGTTTAGATACCCGAGTCGAAATTAAAAATCCATTTTAGATCTGAAAGCCCTAAATTTTAGGGACACCGGAGGTAAAATGGAATCTGAGTTCTGTATGCTTCTAATACATTCCAAGATTCTGGTTTGATGCTGGAAACCTGAGTTACTTCCGTTTTAGGGACACCAGAGGCTTCAATATCAAAATAGGTGTTAGAAAGAATTAACAGCATCAAAATAGGTGTTAGAAAGAATTAACAGCATCAAAATAGGTTCACGGCAATCACAAGAATCAAAATATAATCAAAACAGAATTACAAGAATAAAAACAGAATTCAAATTTCGACTCGGGTATGGACAGTACGATAAAATTTTGAAATCTCATTTCAAATACAGTTCGCGATTATTAGTACGTATTTTCAAGTTACAGTAGAAGCTCGCTAATCCGGACTTGGTGGGACCGGAGGTCGTCCGGATTAATGAAAGTCCGGATTAGCCAAAGTACATATTTTTAACCGGGAAAAAATGATAAATGCTTTGCATATGCTAAAAACAACCAATAAGCTGAAAACAGACATTTATTTTATGTGCAAGTACTGTATGTAAAACATTTAACAAGGAAAACAGTTACACAGTAGGAGCAAAATAATCATTTGTGTGTTTTTAACATGTTTTATTTATGTTTTTTAATTATTTTGCCAGTCCGGATTAGCGGGGTCCGGATTAGCGAGCTTTCACTGTACTCATGATTTGTAATCGTTTTAAATTTTCACAATTTCACAAATATTTTCTGAAATTAGAAATTCATTTTCAATATTTTGGAATTTTCAAAATGTTAAAGTTTATTATGCCAACAAATAATTTGTTGTATAATTATCATGCTTTCATTTGAACACATCTTGCATAACGATTTTAATTGTGTACACTATAATTGACATTAGTTGAGAATTATTAATCTGTGAAAAAGTGTCAACAACACCGGATAGAAAACGGTGGGGGCGAGAGCGTCGAGGGCTAAACTCGGTTGGCAATTGTCTGCTCAGATAAACGGCGAGTCAGAGAGATGTCACGTACCCATAAAAAAGTTGTGATTGCCAGTGCAGTGCAAAACTTTTATTTTGTGCAAGGTGTCATTGCAGGCGGTATTTGAGAAACAAAATGCAAAACCCTCTCATAAAATCACATTTGAAAATCCATTCTGGTAAATGTCCATACCATTGAAAATTGAAAAGTAGTTTTTTTCATTTTTGTTATAATTCGTTTTTGTGCCATTTGGGATGAACCGGAGTTCGCATTAGCTCCTGCTCCCAACTTTCACGCTATGTGTTAATTGAGCCAGTGCTCGCCTTAGCACACTGGTAGACCCTCAAGTGCTAGGTAACTTAGAACAGTTTCCCAAGCCATTGAATTGCAGTTTCGGGGCGTTGAACTCAGCCATCGTACTAACAACGCTCTCCGGGACATTCAGCACACACATAAATTTTTTCCCACCTTTAAAGGTGTAATAGATGTCTCACCCATAACACCCTTTTGGTGTATTAATGCGCCATCTGTTCTTTGAAGTATTACACCCCTGGCAACTTTTGACACCCTAAAACAAGTTCCTGGGGTGTTATAATTTAATCAGTGTGTAATTAAATATGCATATTTCCAAAGAAATTCAAGAAAAATGTGCCCCTTTAATTACACCTGTCTTAAATTATAACACCTTAAGAACTTGTTTTAGGGTGTCAAAAGTTGTCAGGGGTGTAAAGCTACAAAGAACAGAGGGTGCATTAATGTATCAAGAAGGTGTTATGGTTGGGACATTTATTGCACCTTTAAATGTGCAAAAAAATTTCTGTGTGCGGGGACAAGACTCTACAAGTCAGTTCCTCTTGCAATTAGCAGTCAGATCAACCTATAACAATGGCTAACTGGTTGATGCGCTGTGGGATGTCTTAAATTCAGCCTTGGTTGATAGACAGACCCTATTACTCTGCTTCTACGATTTCCATTTGGTTCAACAGCAGATTTTGGAGACAGAGTCGGTCGAAACCTCATCATGCTAGAGGACCACAGGGGTCCCACATGGGAACCGTGGACATCAGTCGAGCTGAGAAAAGCACAGAATTTTAGGTCTCCTAGTCCAGCAGCGATGGAAATTATGACTTTACGTCAAGGTACAAAGTTTGGTATAGAGCAAAGACGCTTGTGGAGACAAGGGCATTGCCTCTAGTGTAAGCGGCACGGACATTTTGCTGCTACTTGTCCTGGGATGGTGTCACCAGCGATATCAAATATGGAACGTGGAAAACACAGTACTGACAAGATTGGCTGAGGCATCGAGGGTCTGAAGATCCCAAAGGAAAGGCTGCGATGGCGCAGAGGTGGTGAGGACCGAGACTTTCAAAACGCCACCGGCTTCCGAACTCGGACACTGCGGCTCAGGACAATTATGGTCTCCGCAAACTTCTTTGCAAAACTGCGTTGCTGTCAGTACTGAAGATGAAACCTCAATTCCCCCTCGTTGGAGCCAAGGCAGGGAAAGTCACCTGCAATGTCATCAAGGAACTGAAATATCCTTTGCCGTTTTTGCCTGCATGCCTTGTGCGGGGTGAATGTGAACTGGCACTCAAGTGACTCCCAGAGCTCCAGTTGTTTCTCGCAGTCTTCTTACGACACAAAGAAAGCAACGGCTGCGGCACCCAAAGAGCTGGCCGACAACCTGACTCTTGTGGCTGTCAAGACCTTCCACAGCCAGTTTTCAGACCAACCAGGCTTTGCGCTGTCTCCAGGTTATGGATAGACCTGGAGGGGAGGGGAGCATAGTGCTATAATCCGGACTTCGCCTTAGCTCCTCCTCCTGGCTCTCGCACTGTTTGGTTATTAGGGTGAGAGTGGAAACCTCTGCACAGGCATCAACAAGCGGAGACAAGTTGACAGCTTGCCACGGCTCTTGTTGTCCAGAAGTCTGCTGGGGTCCACCAGTGTCTACCAGTGTCTGCAAGTGTCCAGCAAGGTCTACTGTCTTGAGTGGGGAGGTATTGGTTCCTTGCTGTTTTCGGACAGTTGTTGTCTTCGGACAGTGTGTCTTCAACAGTGTGCCATTTGGGTTTGTGGATCTGGAACTTAATGTGGTTTTTGCCTAGCTACGAGGGCAGAACAAAAAGCAAAGCCTGTTTGCCTGTAAATTTTTTAGTTTTTGACCGATTTTAAAAATTCTTTTACGGAATGAAAGTTTCATATGTCCAGCACACGGGACAATGTTCACTTTTTGACATAGTCCCTGTTTTTCCCCACACACGCGCCAAAGATGAGCAAGTTATTTATTCCGTTGGCAAAGAAATTTACTGACTGATCGCTGCACCACTTGCGAACTGCTGCCTTAACCTCACCATCCCCGGTGAATCTCTGCCCCTTGAGGTGCTCCTTGAGCTTGAGGAAGAGATGAAAATCTTAGGGAGCAAGGTCCGGGGCACCTCAAGGAGCACAGATTCACTGGGGATGATGGGGTCAAGGCAGCAGTTAGCAAGTGCTGCAGCAATCAGTCGGTAGTCTTCTTCGCCAACGGAATAAAAAACTTGTTCATCTTTGGCGCGTGTGCGTGGGAAAAAAGGGACTATGTCGAAACGTGAACATTGTCCCGTGTGCTGGACATATGAAACTTTCATTCCGTTTAAGAATTTTTAAAATCGGTCAAAAACTAAAAAAGTTGCAGGCAAACATGCATTACTTTTTGTTCTGTCCTCAGATGTATGCTAATGCACGACATCACTGCTAAAATTTGGAAGAGCTTAGATCACGCTTTGACTATATCTTCCAAAATATTTTATAAAGTGATCTTTTCAAGAGATGAATAAAATGACTGTTATAAATGAAAAGCAAAGAAGCATTGTCATGACTATGTAGGGTAATGCAATGGAGCAGGATTTATGTACCTTTATGCAATGAGCGAATTTATTTGCAATTTCTGCTGCACTGGAACTGCCCATTTTGTGGTAGCAAAATCTGTCTTACCTGTACCTGTTGGGGTGGACCTATCGTTTAGGAATGTGAAGGTAATAAACATCTTTCTTTTGACCCCACTACTAACAATAACGTAATAATAGCGTTTGCTGTGCTCTGGAACACAGTCGACTGTTTATTTCCAAGCACGGTCATTGTGTGCCTAAATATGACGAGTTTCAGCTAAAACTTTCTATGGTCCAATCAATACCACTCGAAAAAGTTATTATGTATTGTAAATACAGTGCATCCAAAGGCGTAAAAAAATAATGAAATTTACTTTTATTGTCACAATAATTTTGACAATTTAATACAGTAGAAATGGGTATTCAAATGATGTATGACCGAATAAACGGGTATCGAAAAATTCTGCAGTATTGATTTCAATCCATTGTCTTTACTGCTTCCACTGGATATGAAATGAGCCAAGCGAAAGATATACGTGGAATGTTCAACTAGATTAAATTTACTGTCAGTTTCACTCAATTGCATGTTATTGCATCAATCATTTTTCATGGTGATAAGATTTGGAAAATGAAGACTTAAAAAACTACCCTACAATAAATTGTCACTGACCTAGATAAATCTCTAGTTTACAAAATTGCATCCTGAAATGCCAAACGTGACATCAGGCAGAGATCACAGAAGATTTTTGCCCCTTGTGACCAATGGTCTATACCTACTCTGTATGACAGCAATGTTCACAGTTACTTGAAAAGTGTTCCAACATTGACTTACATCAAAAATATTTAAACGACCACCTTTGAAACCAGAACACATGGAAGCAAGATTAAAGTGGGTGAGGGATCACATGAGCTGGATACAAGAATGACAGACTGTAGACACCAGTGATGAAAAAATTGGATTCTTGCTGGGCCAGATGGATGGGCAAGTTATTATTGGCATGATCACAGAAATAAAAGGAACCAAAGAGATTTTATAATTGCCAGCAAGGAGGAGGTTCTGCGATGTTTTGGGGATTTGTCTTCAATGGGAGTACATCATTGGCATTCATTAATGGATGGCAGAAATCAGAATATTATCAGACAACCCTTACTGAATGTCTGTAGTTTTCAGTACACAACACAAATTCTCCAAATGTGTGGTTTTATCAAAACAACTTGCTTGTTATGAAGCAGCCAGCCCGAATCCCTGACTTAAAATCTTTGGGGGATAAATAATGTCCAGAAGTGTTTATGCCAACGGCGGACCATTTTCAAATGTGAAAGAACTGCAAGCTACAATTCAAGACTGCTGGAGCAATATTCGTGATGCCTTGTTCATAAATTAATACTATCAATGAAAAATTATGACTTTGATGTAATTAAATGTTGTAGAAATTACATAGGTCGATGAGCGCAGTAGGTTGTTTGAAATGTTATTTAAAAGTTCGACTTACTTATTGGGTACCCGTTTTTCGTTCTTTTATTGACAACTGGAATATTTTTAAAATTATACACGAATCTTGTTATACGTCATATGAATACCCTACTAAATTTCCGAAATTATTGTCACAATATTAGCGCATATTATTTAAAACATGGATCATTCTACAGACTTTTGGATGCGCAGCATGTATGCTGTGATTTCTATTTTCTTCTTCGCAGCAATAATCGCAAAATTAAAAAGAAATACATTTTTTTGAATTCGCAAATAGGAAGAGAGATCCTTCACTCACAGTGAATAAATGGGTAAACTCTTTTTTTAACTTACTATGCCGACTAGTTTCGTCTCTTCTACAGAGCCGTCTTCATGGCTTATAAGGGAAGACTACTGCAAAAACGCTGAGGTTACAAAATATTTTAACCAATCAGGAAAAACACTAAGGCACCGACCTCAATCAAGATCACTATTTTTGAAGCAATATCATTGATATTGATATAGAATCAGATACGGTTTTTACTATAATCATTGGATTTATCCAGCAACATCGATTTTATGAAGATTTCTCTCTTCAATCGCCGATTTTAGCTTATGAAACAGCTAGTCAGAAAGATGTCTGTTGACTGATCAGACCAGGCTAGTGTTTTGGGCTCATGGTTGGGCTGACCACGATAAGGTCAAACTTCAATGGAACTTCCCAGCAAAAGCAAGCCCACCCACGCCCAGCATATTTACCCAACCCTAATAATGGCCGCCGATTGGTGCCACTTTCCTGAGCAATGCGGTCGCTGATTTTCCCACCCAGCCAATTGGAAAATTGACTGTGACAAGTAGCTACCGTGGCTGAGGGGATTGAGCCGCTATCTAGCAATGAGAGGGACCAAGTTCGATTATTACCAATGTATGCTAGTGAAAAATTAATGTTCAAGTCTTTCTGGCATTAAAATGTGCTCCGTGTGTGAGCCAAGGTTCTGGTACCTAGAGTGTGTCGGCCGAAACACGTGTCTACTTAACAAGAACCTTGAGGGTTAAGGATTTTTCCTTAATGATTGTACATTTATTTCGATTTTGTCATGTTCTAGAACCATACATACAGTATATCGTTCGAGAAAATGAGCAAATCGTTCCAGAAGTGGCGGGTACATTCTTAATGATTAGTGGCATTTGGAAGGAAACTGTATTCTTCAGCTTTTTTGATGACATTTTTGACAACAAAATGTGATATATATTTAATATAATGATTATACTGTCTGGTGTTGCAGCCAACAAACCACTGAATACGTTTTCTGCGTAACTCGGCCATTTTCAAAATGACACCCCTGCTCTACAACTTCCAAATTCAAGCCAATTGTTTGCCATAATCGGTTACGAAACTAGAAAAATAGCCTTGAAGAAATCGTAGATGTTAAATCCTATCCTGACGTACTTCCTATTCCAGAACAAAACCTAGATGTTTCAAAAAGTCTGATGTCATTTACAAATTCTGTATAGAAATTGTGATCAGCTGGGAATGGCCAGTTTCACCTTCCCAACAATCAATAGATGACAAATGAATTACCGTAACTGGATATCAGGCGTAGAAACTGCGGCCAGGATGCAATTGATCATTCGAAAATAGATTTTCAGGAAATAATTCCCAAGCATTTAAGGGAGATATGACCCTGGTCTTTCCTAACGTATTACGTTGGAAAATATAAACTATTCAATTAAATTTAGGATGCTGCATTTAATGAGAAAAAATATTTTTAATTTAGGTAAGAACTGATAAGTTAGTGTTCAAATTTAATAGAAATTCCAGCAAGTTTATTAGGTTATCATAATAAATATTTCTTTATTATATCGTGTGAATTTCATTTTTAATGTTGTTGAACACTTGCGTGCCTAAAAATCTACGCTTCTTCTCACTTTATCGTGACATAAAAGACGAGAAAATTCAATTTCACTGTTCGCAAGCATTCATTATGTCAATAATTTTACTATGAAAGCAGCATTCATTGTTCGTGATGCTGCAAAAGCATGAAGTTATTGAAACTTTCAGCACGCCGCGTAGCAGAATATATGTCAAACACCCAAATCTTTGGGTAAATTATATAAACGGATAATAATCGCAGTGACGGCCTCGACTACAATGAAATTCAAAGCATTAAGATACATTCACAACTAATGATAATGACCACCGCCGCATGTGCATGCACACGATCGCAATTCAGGTGAAATTGGGCCAAAGTCATGTGACCCACAAGAGTCTCCACCGCCATATCTCTAACACGGGTTTTATAATATTTGCTATCTACTACTGTAATTTCGTTTTTCGGTATTTCACACGGTGACGTCTCCGTTTTCCCGATATTTTTTATTTCGCACTATCTAGCTTTTAAGGTTTTTCTGATGATTATTTATTTTACAAGAAACGTTTTCGTTCAAACTACTGAGGCAAAAATTGGGCGGTGATAGAATTAGCTCGCCATTTCAATAGCGAGAGCAAAAACGCACTTCATACAAACTAAAACGGAATTTGTATAAAAATTGGGGTCAGACGTGATCGAAAGTGAAAAGCATGTATGAAAAATGCGTACCTGCTTTGATTGCAATCAAACACGTACAAACTGACAACTTACATACGGAGGTGGAAACTTGGAAACTCAGTTGCCGAGGTTGAGGTCGAGGCAATGTATGTATAAGTTCAAGGGGAACTAATGGAATTTCAAGGGACAGTTGTTGGTGGCAACAGCAACAATAGTAATGATAATGATGTCACCAGTGAAAAATGCATGCGTTCATTGGAATGCAGTTCGAACGGTTCTTGTATTCCATGTAATTTTCATGAACAGTGAAAGAAAGTCTGCGATCAACAATCTCCCTCTTCCTACATTGAAAATAGCCTCCTAATTGTGAAATATTCATTGAGAATATAGAATTCTTTTATGTTATTATACAAGGTGATTCATAAGGCTGGTTCGTGCAGTTCGGGGGCCATCTGACTATGTGCCCATTGGTGGCCTTGGAAAGTATTATCAAGGTCATTGGAATGCTAGCTTTGGTGTTTTTGACCGTAGGGGGCCGATATGAATTAGAGAAATTATAATTGCCATGTTATGAACACAACCGATCAAAAAGAGTGGAAATCGGTCAACCGATGCAAGAGTTATCAGGAGAAGTAGATTCCCAGGATTACAAGTTTGTGCTTCCTGTATAGCATTTGCAAGCTCTCCTCGTTGCAGACGAGAACTAGCAGGGAAGCCTTCGCCAAGGGCTGCGAAGTCTTGTGGAAATGTAGTGCCCTATTTCTTAAATTTAAGAAACGAAAATTCAAAATGGCACTGCTTAGTTTATGCGTCTATGATGAAAAAGTTTTGAGACAAAGACACCTGATATGCACTATCTGCGCATCTAATTAGACCCAATATTGCCATAAGTTTGTATAATTAATTTGATGTTTTTCAATGAAACAAGGTGAAATCGTTGTAGTAAATAACAGCTTTACAAAAAGGTTATATTACGCAAAGGAATAGTACACTTGATATTTTCAAGAAGCAGGCACATATCTTCCAATATATCACAGATATTGGGTAATACAGGATTCATATCGCTAAATGCAAGCATCACACCTCTATCCTTATTGAAAATAGAAATAATTTTAGCAAGCAGCTTGCAGACAAGACATTGTTACTGTTTCAGTAAAAATGCAAATGTATACAGATTTTTTTGATCATGAAGTCTCGTACATATTTATTTCAATAAAAATAATTTTGTTTTTAGAACCAATTAAGCGACAACAGCGGAATTACGCGTTGCTGTATCTAATCTATGGTATATTGGCCGTAATCGGCAATTCGTACCTGTCTGCTTGGGTCGCCAGATATCTTGAGCTTTGGCCAGAAGAGTTGCTCGGCAATCCGTGTGGGCCTCAGAGATGTAAACAGGTTTTTTGATCGGCAAATCAAATGTCTGAGGAGTGACGTCACTTTCTCTGGTTGCCGTATCAGAGACAAATTTATCGCCTGGCTCACTCAGACAACAAGATGGCGGCCCCCATGCAATGTTCGGTCGGTCGCAACATGCCATCACAACTGCATGACGCGTAATCCGCCATTTTGAATTATTGAATACAGAAATTTGTGGTCGGCAAACCGGATAAATTAGGTGCAAGACATGCTCAGAGAAGGGATCAGAGATGACATCACACACTCAGACGACCCAGACAGACAGTATGAATTGCCGAAAACGCCCATTGAATGGGCAAATGGTTTAATTGCGAGATCGCTGCACCTCTCAAAAGATACGTCCGCAAAAAATATTACAACAAATAACTTCTGCATCTATGTAATGACATTTAGTATTCATAATTTGTGGCAAGCGTAATAACAATATTTCATTGTTTGGTAAACACAGTTGATACCATTTTCCTGTTTACAGTGCAGCATTTGTATATTTAATTACGTCTTCGATAAATAGTATTTGATTTGGTTTCATTATACCCATAGAGGTGGGGGCATAATCGGAACTGACTTCAGCAAAAACAAAGGACCGAAATAGCCAATAATACAATTTTGCAAAGCAGGCAACTCTGAATAATTATATCTATAGTTTTAAATGGTGAAATAGTATTTCTTAGCATCGTTTCTATCAGTAAGCTAAACACGGTACCATCAGACTACATTTTTTATCAACAGCACGGCACTCTTGGCTATATGTGTGGGAAATTAATGTTTGACAAAATTGTAAACAAACCTTTGCAACAGTCCACTATTGGAAATTTATCTAATTTTTTCCTGGACTGCTCTTCTGAGGTCAGAAGAGAGCAATGCAAAACATTTGCTGTCATTAAAATTAAATTACTGCATGTTTTTCATACGGATTTTATGCAAAATAGTTACGGCTAGATATACAGTTACAATATAGAGTATACAAATAATTTGTGATTAATTGTGCAAAAATCGTGTAAATAATATTAATATACATTTCGATAGTAATATAGGCAGGTACATTATGACAATTTCGACAGACTGTGGAAGCATAAGAACAAATTGAAAAATATCAGCGCCCTCACATCCTATTTATATTTAACGACAGACAACAATGTATGGATGAGTGTGATATACAGTAGGACCTCGATATAGCGTTGCGGCCAAATGCAAAATTTTTCATCGTTATAAGCGGGATTTGTTAAATGCGGACTTTTGTGTTTTTTGCAAAAAATGAAGTGGAAACGTCGCGCACAAGATTTTTATTATGAGAACTATTTATTTTTCAATTTTAGAACATACTAATGTACATAGTGTACAGTTTTACATAGTACATCTTAAATAGGACTCGTTATGCAGTAGAACTTTGAACTTTGCGAGTCTGAATAAGACCGTCGCGACCCATGTGATTGGAGAAATCAGCAGACAGTGTATGTCTAGCTGCGATTTTGCTGCAGTCACACCTACCTGGGTAGTGCAGACTGCTGTTTCTGAGAAAGTATACCCCTTCTGCTACAAATTTACGTTACAAAAACGTTATATCCGGATGGTTGCAGTGAAATACCTGTTTTATAAACGGGATTTCATTATAAGCGGGTTCGTTATATGCGGGATTTTCTAACACTAAAAAGGTATGCTGAAATTCGGTTAAATTGGATTTGTATGTTATAAGCGGAAAAACGTCGTATGCGGGAGACGCTATATCGAGGTCCTACTGTAGATAGATATACAGTATAGTAGATAGATGATTGGTAGAATGACATGGCTAATTTTCTCGTAATTTATTAATAAATGTGACTTAAATATAGGTTTTGTTAATTTTGTCCTTTTTCAATTTTTTCTAAGGTCGCAATTATTGATGTGACAACGGGGTGGGGGAGTGCTAAAAATGCGTGACAATGGTGTGACATGGGGGGGGCGGTCTAAAAAGGACCTTTTTCATGTGACGAAATTTATGGACTGTCCCTAATGAAATAAATGAATGTTGGAAGGAGAACTATGTTTCTCGTGCTTATAAAAACTTTTGATTTCAATGTAGTTTTTGAGATTTTTTGGTTGTACATAATAGTATTCCATTTTTTAGTGGTGAAGAATTTCTGTATTATTAAATGTACCCTATATTTCTATTTGAAATAAATTGACCTTGAAAGCAGTCACACATTGACCTGAACGCTTTGTAACTTCTCACAATAGTAGCCTTGGTAATACAGCCTTGCTTTTTATATCCTCTAAATTGGCTGAAAGAAATTTGTATTTCCCTGTACAGTACAAATACAGTAAAAGCTCGCTAATCCGGACCTCACTGATCTTTACTTGCGCTAATCCAAATTGGGAAAAATCTAATAATTAATTTCTTTAAAAATGTAAAATAATAAGATAAAGGAAAAGATAAAGAAGCACCACGTCTATAGTGCTACCAAAATAAGAAGAGACTAGTGCCACGCCCCGCCCCGCCCACAATGCAGACTGGCCAATATATCCGATGCAAGTGTGGTGTACGCCAATTGGCCAGTCTGTATTGTGGGCGGGGCGGGGCGTGGCACTAGTCTTTTCTTATTTTGGTACCACAATAGCACTCCTGATGCAGTTGCATTGCTGGAGAGAATAGAGAGATAAAGGTTCACGGAACGTGTACGCGTAAGGAGCGAGTGACGTCAGCATGACGCCGCTCACTTCGCGTGGAACGTGAGACACACTCGTAGCCCGTGTGTGACGTGTCCGTGACGTCACTCGTTCGCCTCTTCACGGAAAAACACAGTGGTTTCAACGTGTATGCAGGCGATTACACGTTGACACCTACGTGGTTGAGTTTAATCGCTTCAACGAAGCTAATTATGTAATAGAATGCATGTTATTGGTTTAGAGATCAATATAATAATTATCATTATTTACAAACTAAAGAAGTCTGTTAAAACATTTTATTTACGTTTTGGCGAATGTCAGATTTGCATGCACCATGCGTTGGTCAGGGCGTGGCTTGGCTTCAAGGTGGCTTCCCATGATGCTGTGCCAATATGCAAATCTTTTAGTGAAAGCGCCGTAGGTTGATCACGTCCTGTGTGCACCGTGGGACTTTAGCACGGTTCACACAACGTAGTACGCAACTGACTGATGCGGCTTGCTATGACGTCAAAAATGACGTGACAGGCGTACACGTTCCGTGAACCTTTATCTCTCTAATATGCAGCCAAGGACCGAGAGAATATACAAAAACAAAAATACAGTATATCGATGATTATTTTGCTCCTATGTAACCGTTTCATTTGTTTTAAATATACACTGTCCTCCAAAAAAGGCAAAATTTTTATTTTTTAATAACTTTGCGAAAACCTTATAGAAATTCACCAAATTTGGTATCAATAAACCTGAGTATATTTGACATCTTGGTACAAAATTTCAGCGCAATCGATGAATAAACGCGCTTGCTGCTTGACGTCATATTAAAAACTTAAACTCGTGACCACAGTGGAGCACCATCTGCGGACGCCATTAGGCATACTTTAACAGTTGCTGTGCTACGATCAAAAGTGTGTTCCTATTTCATGTTGCTTACATTTGGAAGAGAGAATTTCTCCCAAAAATTTGTATGAAGCCAAATGTTATTGTGCACGTTTTTGTAGTATGTGATGATGACGATTTCAATTTTTGGCCCATACAAATTTTGGCAAAGCCCACTTTTTTATATCTCCGCACAGGATTGGGATAACTCAAAAATACACTCGGGTATTGTTGCCAAATTTGATGATTCCTATTAAGTTTTCGCAAAGTTATTGACAAATAAAAAATGAGGCCACTTTTTTGGGACACGGTGTCAAATAACATTAACAAAAATAAAATGTGTTTTTCCTCTGAAGAACATGTACTCCGACTAATCCGAATTTTATTTTTTATCTGGATGACCACCCCCGGTCCCATCAAGTCCGGATTAGCGAGCTTCTACTGCAATGAAAACGCAGGAAATGTAATTGAGTTACACCTGTGTTGCATCGCTTTGTACCGTTGTGTACACCTATGTGGGCGCAAGTCGCAACTTCTCGTGCATATGTATGCAATGCAAATGAGGTTTTTTTTTGTTGTTTGCAGCACTGGGTTTGATCAAATCTCGTCGCCGCCAATGGTATGTTTTTGAGGAAAGCAAGTGCCAACTACTGTACTATAAAAGTGAGAATGAAGCCGGCAATAGGCAACCATCAGGAGCAATAGACATCAGAGGTGCTGCCATCTCACTGTGTGTAGATGACCCCAACCAGTTCATCATCAAGTAATCACATTCATTATACATTGTACATTGTACACTCCTTTTTGATGGGTGCAACTTGATGAAAGGCGATTCTTGTGGACGAGCCAATTTTGCGAAGAAAGATTGATGATATCATTTCCTACGTATTATTTATTAACCAGTCAATCTTCAATTTTTCATTTTTTCTTCTTTTCTGTGTGTGTATATCAGTTGTGACAGATATAGCCAGCCATATCAACTCTTGGCCATATTAATTATTCGTTGCAGTAAAATTAGTTTCTCGTCACATCTCTTTCCCCAACTAACCCCTAAATCACATGATGATAAATTATGCAATGCTAAATATAGGCCTAAATATATGCAAGGATTTGGAGGGAAATGAATAAATATTGATTAAAATTAATGCTGCTTAGTTTTTGCCTAGAGAAAACTTAAAAACTTCTAATGAGTTTGAAGCTTGATAAATGGAAATAAGTCACTCGTTTCAATTTATCTAATAAGCACATCTACATTTAATAGGTTTCAATAAATATGAAGATAATTTTAAGCTATAGATAAAATATTTGTTTAACATATAAGGGAAAATAAAGCTCAGGTTTTCATACATCATCAATTTCTGAATATTACAAATATCATCTAACATTTAATCTTGAAACGTTTGTTGACCGAGTAATGCGATTATGTAATAAGTAATAGCATTTAAAAATCGATTTTGCCCTTTGGTAAAAGGTAAAAGCAGCTAGACAACTGTATATGCTATCTATCTTCTCCGATAAATGAAATAAAAGAATAGCTTATTAGTGTGTGTATGTATACTGTACAGTACGTAT
>WWPM01024135.1:0-30692 GCA_023279145.1 Glomeris maerens | reverse complement strand
ATTCGGTTTTCACGACCAAGCTGTGATTTTTCCTTGTCAGTTGAATGACATTTTGAGATAAAAGTTTTGTTAATGTTGATCTCATCCGAGTCACAGTGTCAAGAATAATCAAAAGTGTAAGTTTGAAATTATAAGTTGAGGACCATATGGTGTAAGTTATATCAGTTTGTGTGGCAATTTTCCAGGGGTTAATTGAGATTAGACATCAAGTGAAGATCATTGGCAGCAGTAATATTCAATAATTGGTGCAATTAATTTGCCCTGTACTGCAAACCCTGCTATAAGTTTCATTTAGTTGTTACTAAAACCAGGATAAAACGCAATAAAAAACGGAGTTGTTTCATTGAAGGAATGTTACTCGATAGTACGTTTATAATAAAATCTGCCAAGTCATGATGAATTGTGATAATATATCCCTGCATTCTTCTATAGCAGTTGTTTTCGCAATTTGTGGATTATATAATTTGTAATCTAATCTGGATAGGAAAAGCTTGCATGGTGAAAATCAAAGCTGGAAAATTCCATGAGTTGGAAAAACAAACTGCTCAATATTATCTATTGACTTAATTGAGTATTTAATTTTCATTCAGGTGGTTAATAGGTGAGAATTATGATTCATATCGTATCTGGATTATTGTGCAGTTAAAACAAACAATTTTTTGCAATCTCTTAATTGGTTTGATTTTTTAGCTTATCTTGATCGGATCGGAGTTTTTATACTGTATATATTTTTTGATAATGACTCGCTAACCTCATTAAGTAAAAACTAGGACTACCTTACTATACGTTATAGTAAATAAAAATTCATAGCCTACTATAACGATGATAAGCGACTTGTGACAATTCGTGATTGGAAAAATTGAGATTTTTATTTTGATACAAAACGAGCTAACCTCGATTTTTATTGTATAGACCTAAGATATATAAACTTTAGAAAGTTCAATAAATAGCCCGTGGACTATTTCAAGATCAGTTGTGGGTATTTTTAGATTGAATTACACTTTTTTATGTAATGAAAATTTAGCATTTTCCCCATAAAATGTACGTGCACTTTATACTTCATACTGAATATATTATAGACTGCTATTTGATAAAAAATAATAATATATAATTGACTAATTTTCGAGATGATTATAAAGTTTCCACCCAATTTAATTGATTTGTTAGTCGCGAAGCTCATTCTTTGGTTGAATCTTAGTGCACCAATAATAGAAATTAATGATTCCCAAATTAAATAATTTGGTGCCTAATTGTTATTCCTTTGTTGGATGTATTTTGAAGTTCGCCATGTGTAAATTAATAAGAATATAACATAATGGCAGTAGTTTTTGCTGCACGGCACAAATTTTTGAATTAGGCGTCAAATTATAGACTTTTTCATAAATCTGAAATGCATAAGAAAAGACAGTTTTGTAGCAATTTGACATGTCCTCTTTTCATTTAAAAAGTACAGAATGCAGAAACTATTTTACCAGGGAAAAGAACGCTTAAGTATATGTTTCTTGAAGAATTGTGGCTCGTGTTCCTCACTTACTAACCTTATTCAAAGTTTGAATGCAAATTAAAGCCTACATAAATGATTTGTTAGTAGTATAGGCCTATCCTAAATTGCATGGGAAGTTTGGTATTCAGTATGGGATTTATGATCTCTGTGCCAGCGAGTTGAACGGCGACACAACACATTTGAAGTTTTAAAATGCCTTGTGTCCATTATTTCGACCCTATTCTATTGAAAACTTTATGTTGGTTTCATGGACATATCATTGACCGTTTTCTCAGTTCACCAGTTTTTTAGGAAATCAATTTCCGATTTAGAGCATTGCAAAAAATAATCCCCTGTTTGTGCAAAGCATTTGTTTTTTAAAAGCAATCGAAGATGGTGAACTTCTGTATCATTCCTATATTATTGATACGAGTGTTGCATTTATTTCAGATATTCAACAATTGTAGTAATTATTCTCATATCTTGACACCTAGTAATTTTGGAATAGGATTGAATTGAGTTCAAATGGGGTTAGGCGGCATTATCTGGAACTTGTTTCTTATCTTCTAATGTGTGTAATCATTATTTCTATCATCTCGGGCAAGTGTACTTTCAGCTACATCTTTTTATGATTCTGCATGAGAATACTATTATATGCAACTTGTTTACTGTCGCAGCGAAAATTCAAGTAAAAAGTGTGATAAGTAGACTGACAACATTGTATTATTTTAAATATTATTCTCACTTCCTTTTGAGAGATATTTTGCATCTTTTCGCAGCTAAATTATACAATTGAAACTTCCAGTCTTGCCAAATGCGTATATAGCCTAATCAATGTTTTATGGCGTCGATTTTATCTCTGAATCAGCAAATTTCAATCAATCATTTCTCCATTATTTTGCTTCTTGATGCGCATAATCACTAATGCAATAGTATTAAAATCAATAGAGTTTTCCAAATTGAATTTTCGATTTCTTGCCAGAATATTACAAGACGTAAAACCTGAAATTTCAGTGCAAAAAGTTTCAAATAAAGGTTTGAACATTGCCGTTTTAAGGATTTAGGTTTCTTAACATTTTGCAATGATAACGTGAGTAAAAATACAACAGCATGTGTCATTATAAAACGCATTGTTGTCTTGCCTTTTATTGTTGTCAATTTCTTGACCCACCCTGTAAATGCAATCAAATTTCTGCACGCATTGCACGCAATACAAACCCTTTATTATATTTTATGTGCATTTTTTAAAAAAAGTTTCGTGCTGAGTTATAATAGCTCATCGTCAAAATGTACAATTATTTTCGCATGAAAGAGCGACTTGGAATTAGGTCTATGCTAGGGTATAATATAAAGTGGATGTTATAAACCAGAAAGTTTAAAATATATACCTACATATATTTGAAATGAAATAAATTTAATCACGCAAAATACACACCGTCTAAATTGCCCAAATTTGTTACAAATAGCTGTTTTGGAAATGTTTCAGTGATGTCAGAATAATGGAGCAGGCAAAGATGAATTTCTATGGAAATATACTGTTATGAAAAACCTTACCTTTTGATGAACTTTTTATTATTGCCGAATTGAAACACTTGCTTTGGCTGTCGTCTGTTCGAATCCCAAATGAGATCTTGTCCCCACAATTTTGGTCTTGAGATATCTTTTTTCTTCTCCATTTTGTTATAGTTAAGAGGGACAATGGCCACGTGCACTTTTGCAGACAACGTCGCCATTGGTCGCCTCCACAGATCGCCCTCGTTCGCTTGCTCATGACGTCATCTCACTCCCGCCCACCCTAGGCCCCGCCCATTGGTTTACAATTGAAGAAGCATTTGGGGGGAGATTCTGCGCAAAAATTCCATTGATTTAAGTAAACCCAATATAAACATAACACAGTATTATTTTTCCAACCATTGGAATATAAGATTTGGCAGCATATCTACTAGTTATCAATTGAAGGAAAAAATGAACAACAAATACATATAATTCAAAATAAAGGGGTGAGCTATCAATGAAATAATTGGGAAGTTTGCTCTGCTGTCCCTGATATAGCTTTGTATTGGTATTTCAAGTACTTTATTTGGCTGGAAAAATACTGTGAATGAACCTCAGCAGATATATATGCGTTAATTGTAAACCAACATGTTCCGTGATGCATTTGACATGGTACTTGTTTCAAATGCTCCATTGGCTTTGCTAGACACTTGAAAAGTTCTTCACCACTTTGAAATTCAAAGCGCAATCTTGTCTAGTAAATATGACCTGAAAAGTGTGTTTACGTTTAGTTCCAATCGAATTTGCTTGTCATTTGCAAAGGCAAATCGGTTTGAAATTACATGTTGTACCAAAGTTACTTTTGAGCAGTCCTATATACAGCAGTATATTGCATAATATTATAATTTTGCTATTATTATTATCACCAGTATAACATGAACTATCAAAATCAATGAAGTTACAGTACATTTTATTTCATAGTATTTTGCTGTGTGAAGTCGGAGAGCTGCGTCTGTTTTGTATTTCATTTTTCGTAATACTACCAACTTTGTTGCACATGTTTTTAATATTAATAACAATTTAAGCTGTAGTACAATAAAATTTGTATTCAAAAGAATTAACTTTTCAATATACTGGTCTGATCCCTAAGGTGGTCTCAATGGTTAGGGGTCTTAATGCCCAACATCCATAGGAAAAATTCCGGTGTTCTGAATATGTGGTCAAATGACAAGGGCATGACAAGGGCGCCCCCCCCCCCCATCGCTTCCGAGTTGGGAAAGTTTGGAAAAGTTTGAGGATATGGGAAAAATTTGTTTTTTAAAGAATTTTATTATTTCCCATTATTCTCTAGTGTTTATCTTTTAGTCTAGTTGCCATAAAGAAAGCGACTTTGTGATGCAGAAATTGCGTAAATTCACATTCAAAAGTTGGGAAAATGTGATCCTTCAGTTGGGAATTTGGGCAAGTTCGCCCCCCCCCCCCCCCATCAATATTTGCTGGCTGCGCCGCTGGTGGTCTTATTACGGGGCAGAGGTCTTAGCAACAGGTTTTACTGTAGTACTAATTTGTTGTGCCTGAAATTCATGCTTTGTGATTTCTATTTGCAAATAGTGCATGAAAAGCATGGCACAGCCATGACCGAAACTGGTCAAAAAATGTAATAGGCTTATTATATAAATTAAAATTCGGGCTGTTAATTCAACAATCAGACCATACTTATAATCTATAAAAATTACCTACTCGTTTATACAGAGAAGCTCTTGAGTGGGTGGAATCTGATTTCGACATTTGAACTAAGCGGGTCTATAACTTCCTTAATATTGGTCCGATTTAAATTTCTGTTTTCATAGTTATGCTCGCAAAAGCCCCAGAATATCTTTAATATGCAATTTGAAACTTGTTGCTTCGATTCATGGTCAGGGAAACGTAATTGTTTAAAATTATGTGATCGTTTGCAATATTTGTGATACAATTAATGTATCTTCATATTCTTTTTTACTGGATTCTTAATGATAATTATTATTTCCCCGGCGTAAACCTCCAAATTTTGGCATTTCATGAGGTTGGTAATTACAACTTCAAGTCTATATATCTTAGAGCTAAGAGTTATGGCGATGAATAATGAGGTGAAGAGGTCAGATTTTAGAGATTCTTCACCAATGGATTCTCTAGGGCGTGGCCGGTCAAAGTTTAAATTGTCTTGATTCCAATGTCAACGACATTTAATTTCTATATCTAGTTGTCGTAAATTGCAGTTTGAATTCATGCATAAATAGTCAAGATTAAGCCAAAAAAAACTTGTTAAACACATCTCAATATTGAATTGTAACTTTTTGACAATTTTTTTGGTTGGTTCTCCATCACACATTCATTAATGTTAAATGATCCTAGTAGCTTTGAAAGCCATTTGCAAAATAACTATCAAACGTTGGTACCGAATGGAAATGGTTCTGCTAAATAAATGAAGTGAAAGATGAATCAATATTGCTGGCGAGATTTTGGAAAGGGCAACTGTGCTTCACTGCGTTGCTTTTCTTACATACTATTCAAGTGATGAAACTTCTATTTTGTAAACGTGCGATTGAATGTCTGTTACATAATGAAGATTTTCATTTTGGAAACCAAAATTATAAGTTCATTTTAACAATCAAAAAGCATGATGATTTTTCGCTATTCACTTGCATGATGCAGTTTGCTTAATAGCAAATTTTAAACATCTTATGGCGTGCAGTACGTGACTTGGATATGATTAAACTTAGTTACGGATTTCCGGTTTTATAAGAAACATGATGTTGCTT
This sequence comes from Glomeris maerens, assembly GCA_023279145.1. Classification (NCBI taxonomy): domain Eukaryota; kingdom Metazoa; phylum Arthropoda; class Diplopoda; order Glomerida; family Glomeridae; genus Glomeris; species Glomeris maerens. The sequence continues at coordinate 24,917 of WWPM01024135.1, read as the reverse complement.
TTATATAAGTGGGTACATCTCACGTTGTAACTCCTTTAGTAACCCATGATAAGAAACCAATTGTAATTTTACTGATAAAGTGGAATGTATATACCTACTTCTACTAATGTAGACCAAATAGCTATAGACTATATATTTCAAAGTTCAAGCCCTTTCCTGATATAAGTAGAATAGATTGCAGAATAGACACATTATTAAACTATAATTACGAATTTCAGGCTTTATCAGGTTACCAGTTTCAAGTGCATTGATACGTTTTATCTGATCGGATTAAAATGACGTTCAATTAATTGTCACATATGTATGTAGTAGGTAAAAGGAACGACTTTTATTATCAGCGTTGTTGAAAAGAATTTCAAATCGAACCGACGAAGATTTTCACGGTTTTTTTGTGTGCCTAGTTGTTTGGAGAATTGCCCATATGCATCAATGAGATGCTTTTATATGAATGAGGAAGGAAAAGGGGAAAAAATGACTATTACACTAGGCCAGACAAAACAACAAAGTTGCTCGTTCTCTACGAAGCACAGTTCCCGTCTATTCACTCATTTTCTCTTTCACTGAGAATTACATTGTGTCAAAATGAAACAGTTTGCCGGATGAGGTTGTGGAATCGATCACAGTTGACAAATACTTAAAAGTAGAAATACTATTTGATGTATATAGTAGGAAGGGGACAATTCAGCCGAATTAATGTGACAGGGACAACCTTGTATGTTGTATTTTTCATTTACGTATTACTGCATTTCACGAAGAGGAATAACTTGTACAAACCATATTTGCAGTTAAAAAAATGCTCAGTCATTGTGCTCATTTCATTCTGATCGCAAATTACAATGTTCATAGTTGTTGTGTAATTTGCGGAACGAGTAGGCAATTGAGACTCGTTTTCCAAAAATATGGGAATGTTTATTAACCGACAGATCGATGCGCACGCACTCCAAAGTCGATCAACTACAATGGATAAGAGTACTTAGAGGATAAAAGTATTTTCGTCACGCAGGTTACAATAATGAATGACACACTGTGATAGAGATGCTCGTAAGGATGTAGATATTTATCAATATTACACAATATTAATTTCCAACCGCAAAAAAACACTTAGATTTAAAATTAAAAATGCATGCACCCCTTCCCTTATATTTCACGATATGTTTTTTTCCAGTTTTAAGGCAGAATTTTGGTCTTTTTTTATTTACAGCATCATAATTGATCGTTCTCGACGCAAGATTTACAAACGCGCACCGGCCTTTCCCAACCGCGGGAAGGCACGCAACGTGTGTGCGGGGAACACGAGTCGCAAACACCTTGTCCGCAAGCTCTACAGTGGTGTTTGGTGAATCTGGGAGAGAAAGCTTCGTGACACACCGCGCATGACAAACAATCTTCATCAGGTACCCAGTATGATGGCCGTGCTGACTCTTTTATAAAACCTGCAAGTCCAAAGCACCTTTATTATTGAAAAAATAACACGGAAGATCACGTTAAGTGAAGAAGAAAATGTTCCGCGTACCAAGAGGGTATTCGATAGTCGAGAACACTGTTCCTAAAGTACTGTGCAAAGCTTCACCAACTTTCCGAGCAGTGACTTCGGGTAATTCTACAGAATTTGGAGATGAAGAAGAGGCCGCTACAGGGGTTTCTAAGTTAAAATATATCTCACTGATTAGTTGGCACCGGAAACCGCCGCAATCAATGGTTCGGTCAGTAGTGGAGATTTTCCAATGTTACTTAAGACTAACCATTCTTAAAACACTTGCTGCAAACTCTAACTGGCGAAGGACCCCAACCACGTTCCGGAACAGGTCTGAAATTGTTACAACAGGTCTCGCAGAACCCTTCGCCGCAAGCACGGCAGTGATGTTTGTGATCCGCTGCCCCGAACGGAATTTTACACAGTCCGCAGTTCTGTCGCGATCCGTGCCGATTATTTCACGTACGGTGCCACGTGTACTAACTAACAGTAGCTACTGCAGTTTTAGATTGTTACCGTAATATCCGCATTGGGAACCCAGTAATCTGGAGCAATGCGGTCTGCAACCCAGCTCGAAATCATTTTCGCCGGACCCGCACTTACTGTACATATGGTGCTGGAAAGATAATTGACGCTGTCTAGGACAAGCCTCGCAGTGTTCTGAGAGTTAGGAAGTGAATCGCCCTGTGTAGAAAGAACGACATAAGCCAATTGTACTTGAATTACGTGAGTTTTGTCTCGATATTACCCCTGGCCAAACATGGCGGATTTCGGTGCGAACAACAGAGTCCACGGGATCACGGTTTCCGTACCAGTATTGCCTACTTCTGTACGTGATGCCGCAGTGTGGACATTCAAGTACATACCTACAAGCGAGCATGAGTTATGTATTTCGACATCAGCAGTAATTAAGGATTCACGCCGTAACAAAGACTCGTGAATATACTTACCCTGACCAAGCATATTTTGCGATCCCCATCCACACGGAATCTCCAGACGACGAAGTCTTTGGATGCACAACAACTTCACGGCCTTGTTCAAAACACATCTGTGATAAATCGTACCTTACAGCATTTCATCAATTATAATACGAGTGTCGGACGCAACAAAATCAGCGATGCTAATCTAGTTCTTCCGCCAAAATATTATCTACAATGACAAGGAAGACCCATTGTTATTATATGGAAATCTTCGCACAGTATTATGATTTTGTTGAATGCATGCACTCCAATTCACTGGAAACTATAGTGTCGCAATGACAAGTGTGGAAACCAACAAGTATTAATGTGCTACACTGTTGAAAAGATTACGGAAGATGATATTTTGAAATAATTCTGCATTTTGGACACATTAAACAAATTTGAGGGCAAAATAATGCATAGAAAATCCACCGAACACTTCAATCTTGGCAATTTCCACTATTCAAGCAGATGTGAGATTACCCTGCACGTGAAGATTTTGTTGTCGAATTGGTGCTGATATCTACACCGCGATGGCGCGACATGGTCTTCGCCATCCTTCGTGTGGTTTACGCTTTTGCAGCACCGCACTCTGGGTTTAGGAATATGAAATCAATTCAAGATACCACGCAGAATCGTACGTAATGTAAGGATTTTGGCGAGTTAAAAGTTAAAAAAACGTGGTAATAACTTGCCCACATGACTGACATGTCACCTTGCAAGTGAAATACTGATCGGGAAAAGTGCTTGGTAACACCTTTTCGATATCCCCGTTGAATTTTTCATTCAAAACCTGATATTCGTACCGGGTAATACTTATGTTGAAAAAGCTAATGCCAATCGCAATGTTACTTATGAATATATTACCTTCAAAGCGTGAAATATGACTGAAGGATGCCTTGAAGACCGAACGCTATTATTTTTAATATAGCTTTTGACTGTTTCCCGAAGGAACGTGAAATTGGTTGGAGGAGCTCGAGTTTGGGTCCCAATGTAATTGATTGAGAAGAAAGCTTCAAAATTGTACCCCAATGCTTGAAACCGCTGTTTGATCTGCTCCTCGGGAGTTGATCTATCAACTGACACAGGTTCTTTTGTTAAACCGTATTCACGCTTGGTGACATTTTAATAGATTCGTACTAGTTTGAAGGGTTTGCGTATGTTGAGTTTCGTGAAAAACTACGACAGCCGGTCCCAGTTGGGACAAGGAACCTTTCATGCCGCACCGTTCCGATGCCGCGTTCAACTCTGGGGTGAAATGGGCCATGTAAGCTCGGCTTGCATCGCCCAGGAATTGGAACAGGTCGTTGTGCAGCCTCTCGGCTCTTGTGCGATACACAACTACATCTGAGATGGCTAAAACCTGCAGAACGGGGGAAACCAAAATGAACAGGTACCATATTGGTGCCATATTAGAAATGTTAATCCTGGAAATGCGAAGCAACTTTTGATTTATAACAAGATACATTTATACCTTGAGGAGGAGTCTTGTTCTTTGGTTTGGATTGTGGGATGCACCAAGCAATCCCTCGGTGTCTATGAGTACACATTCAAGCTTGGAGTCGTAGGCAGCCCAAACACCGAGAGTGCAAGATGCTTGCATGGTGGACGTGGAAAACACCTCACGGCCTCGGAAAAATGTATGATTCAAAGTGTGCGATTTCCCTTCCCCGGTATTCCCAAAAATCGAAACTGTTTTTACGTAGACATTTGGGGGACAGCTCAATCTGCGCGTAAACTCTTCCGCGCTTGAAATCTGCAAAATTATATTTGAAAAATTATAAACATGAGCAAGTGTATAAAATAAACCGTTATTTTTTTTACCTGAAGACTTACAAGATGTTAACACAATAAACTGATTGAATGAATAATTAATTTGCATTGGGCAAGGTCATGGCTTTTCATTTCATTGGTGTGTTGGTATTGAAAGGGGGGGGGGGGAACAAGAGCACACAAAATATATATAAAAGCCAGTGCATATACAAGATTTATTTCAGTATAATTGTCTTGAACTTGCTCTTCAAAGTGTCGGATTACTTATAATCCCATGTGTAATTGTACTTTTATGTGGGATTATTCAGGTATATACAGTAAGCCTTATCTGCTAAGGAGGGAAAATCCTAGTGTAAGCAAGAGTATATATTTAGTAGGTGAGAAAATTTGAAATATTGTTCATGATTTTACACTTGTTATCAAGAATAATATTATAAAACTAAAATTTAATTGGAAATTTCATAATTACTTGCACAAACTATTGTTTTACTTCTATGTTTCGAGTCGTTGCATGAAGGGCAATTTAATTTGCAAAATAAAATACAAGATATATATTATATAACCTGCAAAATTTCTTGATCATTTACGAGTAAGAAGCTCTTTTTGCATCCTTTTACGCTCGGTTCCAATGTTTTAGAGCAGGAAACCGAGAGCTGATTGCGATGTTTTGAATTGCCAGTGTTATTATCCGCATTGCGATGATTCCCATTTCCAACGATGATGGGTTCAATTGATAAATCGTCTAAATCCAGACTTCGAAGAGTCGAGTTTTGCATCATCTTGGATGTATTACAGCTTGTACACAATGCAGATGATGATGGGTCGAAACAGGTGACTCACTATCACCAGTTTCAGATTTACCTTCGTTGTCCTTTCGACCGCTTCTTCCACCAAAACCTTAAAACCCCGATTGCCCAGTTAAATATTTACGATTTCTAAACGATTCGTGACGAAAATGCGCCGCTGATGTTTGCAGGAAGCTATTGGAAATTAGTTGCCACTTGGATTTATATGCAAACTAGGCGAGAATGTCGATGGTTTCTGGAACCTTTAAAAAAGCCATTTAAGGATGGTCATATCACGGTCATATGGTGCAATACGCTCGTCACTTCCTATTGCAGAGCCGAAAAACCCGGGTTTTATCTCACTTAATTACAGTCTGCGAAAATTCATTCATTCATCTTTATTTGTCTGTGTACGTGAGACTCCGATTTGTGGCATTTTTCGCAAAATATTTATCGTGTTTGGCCCTATAATATGAAGATAATATGTCAACGGTTGATAGCTTTTAATTCGAAAAGCATGTCTATTCAAAATAAAAATTGAATTTAAAATTGACTGAATTGGTGCAACTTTAAGTTAATACATAAATGCTAATATGTCTTTTATATGGAAGGCCCTTTTGAAATGCCGAAAAACTTTGCGAAAACTATTGTAGACCAAACGTGAGTTTTAATATCTAACATAGTTTTCAGACGCTCCCTTGAGAGAAAAAAAATTACTGTCCTAGGCTTATCTCGAAACTCCTTTTGCAAAAGCTCCGTTTCTAAAATAGTTCCATGTCTGCAATCGGATTGCATGCTGGCCCCGCCTTTAAATGGATACAAAGCTATACGAATACATTTGTTTGCTCTCTTTGTAACAGAACGGTAGCTTCGTAAAAATAAAGACCAATCACTGCGAAGTGCCGGGTTTCAAAAGGGGCGGAGTATTCTTTCTTATTGGGTGCGGTAGGACAGGAGGTAGGAGGGGTTTCGCTGCGTTCCCTGTTTTCACTGCTCGACAGCTGCAGAAGCCAGAGATATTTTAGAATCACATTGCCGGGTTTCGACGTGCGTCATCATGTCTTTTAGGTTGAAATTGTCTATTGTTTCATTTAAATAGTTTAATATGTTAATGTTTGCATAATTTTCTTATATTATTTGCATACTTTCACATTTGTTCGCGATGCAACAGGAATATTTTGTACACAAAGTGCATTATCTGAACTTGTAATTTGCCTTGTTTCAGGATGGAGAAAGCGATAATTACTCTCCTCCTCCTATTTTGTGCCGTACATTGCGTGGACCGAAGTAAATTCAAGTCGTGTGAACAAAGCAATTTTTGCAAGTAAGTGATTGTGTGGAAAAAACTATATAACTAGTTAATTAATTAACAATCTTATAGTATGAAACTAGAGGTGTTTCGGTACATATTACAGTTCTGAACCACAGTAATTGTAATTCATTCACTTATTGAATTCATTGTTTATTATACAATGTGAAATATATCGGAAAATTTTTGTCTGTTACGTGATGAATTAATTGTTTGTTTCTGGTGCAGTATGTTCATGAATAAAACCTCGGGTTTCTATTTACAGACGTAATCGTGGCACTACACCGAATCAGTCCCCGTACCATTTGCTCATGAACACGTTAAAAATCTACCCAACCCGGTTGGAGGCTGAAATTGGCAACTCAAATAACCAAATTCTCTTGAAGATTCAGATATTTGCCCTCGTAGATAACACGGTTAGACTGAAAATAGAGGAACTGAATCCGCTACGGCCAAGGTATAGACCTGATGAAGCCTTGGCTGGAGAACCGGAGCAGCAAAAGTATAACTATAAATTTTTATCTTACTACATATACTAGCACATTTTTATGCTAAAATAATTCTTTTATTCTCCGCGATTAAGCCTAGAGGTTCAGAGTCGAGATGCCCAGGGCCTGACCTTTACGTTTGCCAAGAACAAAGTTTTAGTGACCGCGAAGCCGTTTAGGGTGGATCTTTATTCCGGAGATGAACTTGTTATGAGTGTCAACGCTCGAGGATTACTAAATTTTGAGTACACTCGAACAAAACCTGTTCCGTAAGATATCTTTGATACCATTGGGGGATTATTTCCAAGTTTGATTGAATTCATATAGAATATGTCCCTGCAGGCAAGAGCCCGAAGCTGTTGCCCACGAGGCGGAAGAAGCGAAAGTGGATGAACATCAGCAGCAGTCGGTCGACGTGGTTGATGAAAAAGGCATGTGGGAAGAATCGTTTAGTAGTCATACAGACAGCAAGCCAAATGGTAAGTATATGCTGTTGCGATTTGTACAGGCTTGCGTTGAAATTTACGTGGAACTTTCTCGCAGGTCCTACAGCGGTCAGTATGGATTTTTCTTTCTTCGGGTTTGAGTACGTTTACGGCATTCCGGAGCATGCGGATAATTTCGCGTTGAAAGACACCAAGTGGGTAGCACTACGTTAAATTAAATCGCTTTGTTGTTGACTTGATCGGATTTAATTGTGCATTTCATTCGTCCCCGGTATAGAAGCACTGACCCGTACCGTCTGTATAACTTGGATGTATTTGAATACGAACTGTGGAACCCGATGTCTCTGTATGGTTCCATTCCGTACATGATTGGTCACAAGTATAGAATCTGAGAGAGACGTCAATCTTTGCAGTTATTAACTTCGACTAATGCGAATTTTATCTGTAGTGTGGACCGAACAGTTGGGTTGCTTTGGTTTAATCCGTCTGAAACGTGGATTGATATTTCACACGGAGAGAAGGTAGCTATTGACTGTAATCGTGCAGTTGAAAAGAACTTGTTGCAGCAAGTTTTCTACTGGGTAGTTGCATATTTGTTGAGATTTCTTAAAAATTAAAGGATAATGTCTAGGGGAGATAAAAAATGTTATTAAAATTGATATGTATCCCAATAGGAGGATGTGGTGAACATTTTGCCTTTTCTCTGCACAATTTTTGAATCCAACTGTTGCTTTGTTGTCACGTCCTTGTGACGTTCCTGTTTTCTGTACGCCGTATAACCAGAATATGATGCTGAACATTGTGGATTACGTTAAGGGGCAGACACGCGTACCTCAGGTTGACACCCATTGGATTTCCGAAAGTGGAATCGTAGACGTCTTTGTGTTCTTGGGTCCATCGGGTCCCGACGTGTTTAAGCAATACGCGCAGGTTACGGGAACAACACAGTTGCCGCTGGTAGGTGGTGATCTGGAAAATGTCAAAGTGCGGGTGATTTACATTCGTGTTTTGCTTTGTAGTATTCAGCCTTGGGACATCATCAATGTCGGTGGAATTACAACGATCAGGATGACGTGAGAAATGTTGATTTGGGTTTTGAAGAACATGATATACCGAATGACTTCATCTGGCTGGATATCGAGTACACTGATGGGAAAAAGTACTGGAATTCGTCTTAATCGATTGTGAAGCAAGCCGTTAATGCGATACAATTTTATTTTAAAACAGATACTTCACGTGGGATAAGATAAAATTTCCGCAACCTCGTGAAATGATCAGCAATATCACAGCGAGAGGCCGCCAAATGGTGCTCATTATTGACCCGCACATAAAACGATCGGCGGGCTATTTTGTTCACGAAGATGCAACATCCAAAGGGTATTACGTGAAAACTGCCGATAATAAAGATTACGAAGGTGGGTTTGTATTTAGCTTTTTCGCATTAACAAATTCAAGACTTATTCTAATTGCACTCGTCAGTCTTACAAGTTTAATTTCATGATTTGCAGGTTGGAGTTGGCCTGGGTCATCCAGTTTCATGGATTTCTTGAATCCTGATGTCCGAGATTATTGGGCATCCAATTTCGCTTTGGACAGATTCGAGGGAACAACGTTGAACGTATTAATTTGGAACGACATGAACGAGCCGTCCGTGTTCAGCGGTCCCGAAGTTACGATGGCCAAGGATGCGGTTCACTTCGGTGGTTGGGAACACCGTGAAGTTCACAACGCTTACGCGTTATTCAATGTAAGTTAAGAAGTTGCCGTTACGAATACAATAACGCCATCTTTTTTAATTTAATCGCAACGAATAGGTAATGGGAACTTACAAAGGACTCTTGAACCGCGGTGACGGGAAACAACGGCCTTTCATATTGACGCGCGGAGTTTTTGTTGGCAGTCAGCGTTACGGTAGTGTTGTAGCACATTTATGCGCATACAAATGTAGGAATAAGTTGTTTTTTGGATAATAGTTGTGTTGTTATTTCCAATTGAGTTCAGCTGCCGTTTGGACTGGTGATAATACAGCAGGATGGGAACACTTGAAAGCTACAATTCCCATGCTTCTGTCTTTGAGCGTTGCCGGCATGAGTTTCTGCGGTTCCGATATCGGAGGCTTTTTCGGTAATCCGGAGCCGGAGCTTATAGTTCGCTGGTACCAGGCAAGTACCGTGCCAATTTCGACTGCAATATTGCTCTTTATTTGGACTTATATTGACTTAATTGGACAGGCAGCTACATTCCATACGTTCTTCCGCGCCCATGCTCACATCGACACGCGGCGACGTGAACCGTGGCTGTTTGACGAAGCAACCAAGATGTTGATCCGTGCCGCAATCAGAAGGCGATACACATACTTACCTTACATGTACACGCTGTTTTACGAGAACGAGAGGACCGGCTTGCCACCGATGCGCCCTCTTTGGCTAGAGTTTCCGACGGATACGCGTACTTTTGCAACTCAAGATTCCCATATGTTTGGTGAGCAAAGTCATCTAATCTTGCTTTTCACAGCTAATACATATACATGTGAATGTAACGGAATTTGTTTTGTAATCTAGGAAGTGCTCTGCTTATTCATCCGGTTGTCAATCAAGGCCATAAACATGTGGACATTTTGTTACCTGGTAATAATGAGGTGAGAAATTAATTCGGTTCGAAAAGGAAGACATTGTTGTTAGTCTTGTAATTTGCATCTATAAAAAAACAGACGTAGTACTTGATAAATTGCAAGTGATTAAATGATTTTACACAGGTTTGGTACGATGTTGAAACGTACATGCGGCATGGACCAGCAGATGCTTTGAAACTCGCAGTTACATTAGATAAGGTACCTATTTTTCAACGTGGTGGGACCATCGTGCCGAAGAAAGAGAGAATTCGCAGGTCTGCTGTTTTGGGACTCAACGATCCGTATACATTAATTGTTGCACTAGATAAGGAGGTAATGAATGAATTTTGTCTGTTTTTGGAAGCCCATCAATATTGTACTGATTTAATTTTATAGGGCTCATTTGCAAATGGAACATTGTACGTAGATGATGGCGAAAGCTTCGCGTACAGACATGGAAGCTATATATACAGTATTTTGACTTATGCTAATAACAGATTGATATACAGGTAGAAGTTTTGAAATTATATATTGTGGAAATTTTGGATATTAAAACCAACTTGTTATTTTAGGATTAGCAGTGGAGAGTTTGCCACTAAATCATGGCTAGAAAGAGTTGTTGTCCTGGGACTAAACCAGAAACCATCCAAAATAGAGTTGACAAAACAAAGTACATTTTATACTTTAACGGCCACTTTTGAATTTAAGTCGGCGATATTACATATCTTATTTTTTCACAGGTGGTGAGAACAAAGTTCTTGAATTTATTTCGGACAAGAGCGGAGCAGTAACTGTAAGAAAGCCTGCAGTTAACATGGGAGAGGCATGGAGTATTACTTTTGCATTTTAATGTTTCTCATGTCGTTTCCTATTGTGAAAGTGATCAACCTGATGTTTACAATAAACTTAAAAAAGTAATAATTGTAGTTGTTTATGACCGTTTGATACTGTCCAAGTTTGGGAATGATAAGATTTTTGCAGTGAGTGCAAATTGTTTACTGCAGCGTGCAATTCACGTGACATTACAGAGTACTTTTCTCGAGTTTCAGGCAGGAAAAAGATGCAAGACTAGAAGTTGGAAACAACAGTAAAGGTCTGTAATTGGAATTTGTTCACAGTATTTATTGAGACTTTTAATTGGTATAATATGGCATACACTTAGCCAAATTTCATAATTGCAAGGAACAGTTGGCACACTCACACTTAACAGTGACACAATTAAAAACGCTATTAAATTTTATTAGCATTACTAAGAAGCGAGGCATTAGTTGACATTTCATTTGGCAAAATTTATCTTCAATCAATCTGTGTAGTTGAATCTGGGTCGATACCGAAACTAACGCGTCCATCGCTGATGAAAGCCCACGGCATTCTTTCCGTTGTAAATTTAACACTGAATTCTCCGTTACAACTTAATGCAATAATGCCCCCAAAACCACCAACTCTTGTTTTCATGCAAGATAGTGCTGATGATGCAGCAGCGCATGCAGATTCTCCTGTAATTCCAAACTGCATTTGCAAATAGCTGCACGTAAATATGCATTTGCAAATACGTATACTATACCTTGTTTCATCGCACTAATTATTTGATGAGCTAGGCAAACTTTCATTATGGATTCACCATGTCCCGTACAAGACACTCCACCGATCGAGTTGTCGCAGTATGCGCCGCAGCCTAAGTACGGATAGCATTTTGAATATTTTGCAATTTGGGAATTTAATAAACCATTAGATGTACCTATGAGAGGTGAATCCCCAACACGACCAACCATTTTGAACGTAATCCCTCCAGTAGATGTGGCACATGCAATGAGACCGTCTGAGTCGATGGCAACTGCTCCAACTGTTTCGTGACCTTTGCTATTCCTTAGTTCAGTACAGTATACGTATGTATATTATACATCGAGTGAGGTGAATTCAAAAACGTATACTAGTTGTTTTTACCCCTCACTAAAAAGGTCTTCAACAGCCACATTGTACGCTTTATACCTTTTCCACTCTTTAACGCATTCTTCCGATACCAATTCGAAAGGATCCACTTGTTTGATGCCCATTTCTTCTGCGAATCGGTTGGCCCCATCTCCCACTAATAACATGTGGTCAGTCTTTTCCATGACCAATCTGGCAAGATTGATTGGGTTGCGAATGTTCTTCACACTGGCCACTGCTCCCGAGTTAAGATGCTTTCCTTCCATGATGATTGCGTCCATCTCAACTTGTCCGGCTGAATTCAGTACAGAGCCATTCCCTGCGACATTTTGGACTTATTTCTAAACTTTGAGAATTCAATTGCATTTTGAATTAATTGAGAAATGTACGTTAAATTTGCCAAATTCATAATCAAGGAAGTCATGATGCAACAAAGTAAAAGGGACATGCCCCTGTATAAACAGAACCAATATGGGGGTGTTTGGTCAATCAAATAGTACTCCACATGGGAAGTTCTGTTGAGTACTTTAGCCAAGTTGAATAATGGCAGAATGATTCCTATGTTGCGCAACTTAAAGAGAACATTACCAGCGTCAAATATTGGATCATCTTCTAATGTAGTAACTGCAATTTGAACTGCATCTAGAGCCGAACTTCCTGGTTGTTGAAGAATCTTGAATGCATTTTGGGCAGCTATTTTAACCCCTTCTAGACTTTTTCCCGCTAAGTGGTCTGGGATGGCCCAAGCTCCACCATGAACCACAATCGATGGACATGGACGGCCACTCATTTTCATGTTTCAAATTAGCTTTGTATAACTGGCCTTCATGTAATACTGCACATTGCCCCATGTATATGCAACACTTTGATCCTCGTAAAATAATACTAACTTTTTTAATTTGCAGTTTAATGGTACGCAGATCCGGCCAACTTATTTATTTCATGTTGAGTTGCTGCTAATTTATCAGCCAAACGACTACGTTTCCGTTTCAAGTACTCTAACCTCACAGTTTTCAATTGGTATCCCATAAACACGCCTGCCAGAAAGCTAGCACTTATGGATATAATCCACACAACTTTTCCGGCCATTTCTATTTCGATATCTGTTGGTAGTAGCCAATACTACCAATGCTAGCATTGTGGGCGGTACTACTCACTACTTTTGTATGCATTGGCGCCAAGATTGAAATTATATTTTGGCACAACGTTATAAAATCTATAGATTTTATCCCCAAGATCAGCAAGCAGATGATATAAAAATAACAAATTGTCACCGCAATAGAAAACTGAAATTTTTAACTACTATTCATATCCTGCTTTAGCTAACTATAAGCGGAATTTGGAAAAAAAAACATTTGGAATTCTAGAATATTTTCCTGGAAATTATTTTTGGTTAGAATAATCTCTTGTATAACAATTGGCAAGGTGTATGCATGCAGTTATTTCATAAAGTGCGAGAAAAGAGGGAATATACCTCGGTTTTTACTAAAAAAAATGCGGTTTTTACTAAAAAAAAATGCAGTTTTTTCTAAAAAAAATGCACGTTTTCGATCAAATAACTGCAGTTTGCTCGATAACATAAAAAGTTAATTTGAAAAACTACAGTTGTTTAAAACTGTCATTTTTTGAAACGCATATTTAATACAATTGCGTCTATTGACAAATGCATAATGTTTTTTTTTCTTTCCTATGAGTGCTTATTTTCTCCTGATAAATCCATTGAAGAATTTTAGGTCGAGATATTTGACCATCCGTCGCTATGTATGCATTATTTTATAATATACATAATAATATAGTTGAGGAGGTGGAGCTCAGCTGAGTGCCATGGGTGGGGCCAAGCGCGTTTCGTGACGTCATTTTCGGAATTGGGCTGCGGAGTCTGGCAACATGCGCCTTCGTGATGGAATTAACTTTAGCACTGCGAGCGCACAGGTGGTCAAAAAGAGAGACATTATACATGTTGGAAGGAGTTGCTGCTGGATGTTTTTTTCGCTTCAATGTAGGTTTTTAAGTGGATGAAGCCGTCGAATCGCCACGGTAAACATAAACGTATATAATAGCAGCTTGGTTGCACAAGGACGACAAGTTTTGTGTATATAATATATGCGTCAAGTCATTTCATTCCCGTTTCCATTTTCCAGTTCGACATGTTTACCCGCGTCAGTCCCCATCCGAGATTCAGTTCCTGACGCAAACATTCACGCAGCATAATCTGCAAAGCAGGCAAGTATATAACCAAAATCAATAATCGTATTTCAATATAGAGTTACGCCCCTGTTGCGACCGTAGACTGTAGGTTACCCGCCGATAAGGGCGCAAGTGGGATGGGCAAAAAAGTTCTAGAAAGTGCGAAGTATGCAGAAATGAAATGAATGTTGGGAAGGCGGTTTGTTTATTTAGGATGGCCGATTTTGCAGCCAACATCTGTAGTTCTTTACCATGTGCTTGTGATTTCAACAAAGTGACCTGATGTTTGCAGCTATATACAGTATTTATAGCTTTGGAGATTTAGAATGAAGACCTCGTAGGCGCCATGTTAGAAATTGCGACTCGCCGTTTGCATAATAACGAGCATCGGACCAATATTTGAAAACAATCGGTACGTCTATATATGCAGGAAAAAAATACAAATAAATAATGTCGCCATTGCATATCCTTGAGGAAACAGGAAGCGGATAAAGGTCATCAGCTGTGGGAGGCATTTCTGACAGGAAACCGGATTTTTGAAGAGTCTAAAATAGTCCACCATCTCAGATTTTACATTTATAGCCGTGCATGCGTTCACTGCCAATTTCTGGTGCACTTTATATTTTCATGATGCCGAGACAAAGAAACGAAAGAAACCTATGTATGTAGATTTCTTCAATTTATATGCCACGATACGAAAAGCATGGTGCAACTGACATTTAGATACTCTTCGATGAACTTATTCAAAAGCTCTTGACAAATTTATCAAGCAGGATTTCCGTCTTCTAAACATCCTTAATGACGATTTATTCAAATACCAGTTCATAAACATTTCTTACTTTCGAACAGATGCTTGGATTATAGCAAAACTGCATTACTATAATTTTCAAACGGGTAAAATACATGATTGATATATGACAACGTATTACTGAATTCCGCAGATTCAAAACATGTATTTGAACGGAAGTGGCGAAATGTAATATATACACGCAATGGGAAGTTTCCATTCCAAAAGTTAAGGAAACTTTTATGACATTCTTTGAAGACATGTTTTCAAGAGAATAATTTACTGACTTGAATACAAATTACACGTTGCGCCAATGCAGTACGCGCAAAAACTGCACAAAAACACATTTTATGGTGATGTCCATTTATTAGATGGCCAAAATTCCACTTTCTACAAAATTTTGAAACCACTTTGCCTAAAAGAGGACACCGAGAGTTATTTAGGCCTACTGAATACAGAACTATATAGAACTATATTTTCTAGATGGATAAAGGAAGCAATTTCTCTCCAACTCATACGGAGGACATTGTCAAAGCGCTTCGCAACGATAATTGTAACTCAACGACGGTGAGCGTAACGGGTACCAAGTCGAAGAAAGATGCCAACACCTATGAAGATGTCCACGAGGGCTTTCGTCGTAGAACTGTCAGCTGCGGACCCAACGACCGGCCAAGTAGCTGTCCGCAGGCTGCCGAAGGCTGCGTCGAACAAGCTCGGCCGCGACGCAGAGCCCGTCGAAATGTCACCGAACTGGTGAAAACTTGGCAGACGCTGTCGATGCAACCTGAATCGGTGATGTCTTCGGGCAACTTCCTAACGGTACCAAACGCTTGCGTGCCAAAATCCCTATCGCTCGCCAATCTGTGCACGAGCGCCGAGGAGCGTGTTGCCGTGGAAACGTGCCAGGGTAGGACGTTGAGGGCGGTGTCGATGCCTTCGTCACCCACGGCCCTGCTCGGCCGTTTGGTAGGTTGTGACAGTGTTTACGGCAGCTTCGGTACCGGTAGTCAGACTAGTCTCGGAAGGGCCGCGTCGGAGTCGAGTGCCGAAGCCGCGCAAGCCGTCGGCCCCGCTGTCGGTTGCGCGAGGCGCCACCTCAGGTGCAACAGCTCCGACTCGGCGGTTATAGTCTCCTGCGAAGATGACCCTGGACGGCCGACGTCGTTGTCGATGACCTTGTCGCCGGACAGTGTCAGCTCACCAACAGGTAAATTGAAACGACAAACTGAAAAGGAAATGAGTTGAAGCAAATTGCCAAGTTTGTTTCTCCTTATGATGGGAAAACTTGGCAGGGAAAGGTTGGTTCAGTGTGACAACAAACAAACAAACAAACGTGGATGGCAAGTTAAGCGTGAAGTTGCAAACGAATACCTGCCTGCCCTAAATCACAATGTACATAAAAAGTACCCATTATGCCGTGTGTGAAATTGGCAAAGTTAAGATTGAAAGAACAAACATTGATTTCTCACACCACAAAGGTGTCACATCTGCATTTGTATGTTGGTTTGCGCGAAGGCACTGAACCCTCCAATTGAACTCTACCATTGATACGTGTACAAATTGTTTGGTTAATGTTGATTGTTGCGTTTGTTACATGTACCGTTTTCAAGTTGTGGTATTTGCATATTTTTGGCCTCTGAGCAGATTCGGAAGGCAGTCTGTTTTCACTGTTGAGGGCGCCCGCTGTCGTGGTCAGTGATCATAGCAACATGGATATCCAGCAGTACTTCAACGACATGCCATCATCGGAACTGGTGGCCAGGGACTTCACGGAGCGCAAACTGTCCGATTGCAGTTCTTGTTCTTCGTGGACATCGACGCTGTCAGCCGACGAAGACGATGCGGAGGAAAAGAGCCTTATTCGGCTCTGCGAATGTCACGCGGTGAGTTGTTTCTTCCCGTTTCCCTCCATATACGTAGTAAAAATTTCGTATTCAATTCAATGTTACGCTTGGGCAGTGTGTGAACTATACGAGTACCATACATTATTTATGATTGAGATACACCCACATTTCCGTGTTACAATACACATGCATGATTTGCAAATAAAAACCGTGAATTGCCATGTTGAAAAATGAGATCTAGGATAATAGCATGCAATATTGGTGTTGGATGGCCAAGCCCCTGCAATGACGTCACGAGTGCATTGGAACTTTGTGTGCTCCTGTGGTTTCAGACCTCTTACAATTCACTATAAAAGAACACTGTATTTCCTCCTGCAAGTTTGTGAGATAAGTTGGCTCTGGGTCCAATTGCGGCAAATGCGATTGCAGAAGTACGAGCAAAGTAGGACTGCAACAAATAGACTTTCATAAGAGAATCACAATTACCGCTGAACTGTGTTGCAAACATATGTGTCATGGCTGAGTGCAATGTGAAGATGAACCAGTAGAATATTATTATTGACTGGAGTATTTCAAGGTTTTATGCAAAATTCGCATTTAAAACTCGTTTTGCGTTGGCAAACTAACTACATATAGTAAGCCACTTTCTACAATTGCAGCGATTGAAAGTTATTGAACCCGGCACTACTTTTTTCTTCTTCTTAATTACTGAAGACGTCATGCAGTCAATCTGCACACATCATTTAAATTTATGGGCCATTATTCAGTGAACGCATTAAAAGTTTGACATTTGATCGCAATTAATAGCGTGCATTTTTGTTCATGTTAATATGTTAATAACTGGAAAGCAGGAAATGCGTGTTTCACGTAAGTATTTATCCAGAGAGCCGCAATAAATTTCCTGCAGACTTGCAAATTTCAATTGCGGAGAGGAAAAGTTTGACGACAACCTAACTTGGTGATTATTATTTGTGCTGTTTGCACGTGCACAGACGTCATTGGCGGCTAACATCAATCTTGCATTTTTTGTGCAAATGTTGGGCTTTCGTTAAATGCACGAAGTTGCTAGGCAAACGGCAGAGCTTGCAATGTTTTGCCTGAGATAATAACTGGCTAATAAATTATGAACAGGATAAATAATCTCTTTAAATGCCAAGGTCTAGATTTTAGTATATACATATGTACATTCAGTAAAATGAACTATTATTTCACAAATTGTAGACGCCACTTTCGGTGCTTTAATAAACAACTTTCAAATGCGTTTTAGGTTACAGTTTTCGTAAATGACATGAATTTTTGTGACCTTGAACATAAATTTCTGCTTAGATAACGTATTATTTGTGATGGAGCATCAATGATTGCGTTGAAGTGCTGTCAGGTTTTGAAAGAAGTGATGATGGCAAGTGCAGAATGATTGTTGCATCATGAGTACAACAGTGCTTTCATTCATTGTTGCCATCGCAATATTTTTTTAATCCAAAAGTGGGGAAGGGAATATGACAGGATAGCATAATTAAATCCCCTTAATTGATTTGTACACCGTTCAAAAACTCGTTGTGATTGCATTAAAAATTTGTTGCAGCCTTCTTTCATGTCGGCTGTAATTTGGCAGAGATAATTGGTATAATTTAGCATTAGATAATATGCAATTAGTGTTGAAATTAAAAGTACACACTGTGAAGGCGTTATTATACAGTACGTATGTATATTTTATTCAATACTTAGTCGATGCAATAAACTAATGACTGGTAATTGCAGAGAAACTTGAATTTTAACATGCAGGATGTGAGGACACTTGGAGTATTTATTTTTCCTTGTTCCCATTTTTTTTCTAGTTAGTATTTCAAATGTGGATAGGGAATAATTCGAAAATGGCATTTTATATTACTGAAAACTACATTATATCTTCCATATTTCAAAGGTATTGGAGACCGCAATTTGTCTTAAAGCAAAAACCGAACTTAGTATATACTGCATTTGTCATTCTTTTGTGCTTGTATAGGATTACACCTCTTATGTATTACTAGTGTAGTAGGCGTGGGCGGTAGGCGTGTCCACTCGTGTCGATTACTCCTTGGCCAACCAGTTTAGCCTGGAGTGAATGGAGGAGTGGACAACCGTGACTCCTGGAAGTCAAATCACTTCCCCAATTTGTTTTTTTTTATTCCCTTCTTCTGTCTTGTTCTTACCTTACCTTGCCTTGGCCCGGATCTGTACAGCTGCACACAAGTCTGCTGTTGCAAGCACATTGTGCTGCAAAAGCGCACTGGGGAAAGCGAACAAGACAGCCGCATAAAAAAGGAATTAAGTGGAGAAGAAAGTTGATAAATTTGTTATGTCTTCGGGTGGTGGAGGATGTGCATTTCGATCGGCCAGAAGCCGATCGGCCCGATTGATGGCCAGTAGGGCAAGGGCACCTGCATCTTCTGTGACCGTCAGTACAAAAGTTGGGCGCGGCTCCGAATGCGGCGCTGCGCTCGCAGCTTGCGGTGCAGCCCGCTTCGGGGTGCGTCTAGGTCCATTGCCGTGCGGTGCGGACGACCAACAGGGGCATCCTGTTGGTCTGGCAGTTGGCTACGAGGAATACAGGAGGAATTTAGCCGCTGCTTTGACAGCTTACGAATATGGTGATCCCAGTAGTGATGATCTAAGCAGCGATTGGGACGCTGAAGATGCAGATGCAACAAGTGTGGCCCTTACTTTGCCCCCTGCCGTTGCAATCAAGGTGTGTTTTTAATCGTAGTGTGTAGGTATTTAGGTAAATTAAGTTAGGTTAGGTGGAGTGAAAAGTTGAAGGAGGCCGAGTGTATGTATAGCCTATCTCTGACCCGAATTGGATTTCTTTTTCTGTGCACTTGATGTTTAATTTCAATCGTATATATGCACTTTGGTGTCTCGTGCCACTTTCGATTGTGCTCTGTGTCAAGGTTTTTAGTCCTTTTTTTTAGTACTCAAGTGTCTGTGCACATGTGAGTATTTTTACTGTTAGTTAATATTAAAACAGTGGCACGCAATTCAGGACACGGTTATACAATTGGGGGGAAGTAGATTTTGTAACTTTCTAGATTTATATCTACATTACGTAGACCATGCTGATGCTGAAATGATGATATAACGGGGTATGAGCAGAAAGTATTCTGATGGAATAAATGTACAAATTCATAATGATGGATGAGATTTTTCATTTACTTCTGAGAATGTGCAACATTTAAGTTTCTGGGAAATCATAACCGAGTGTGATGAACCTTGTTTGTGTGGGACTTAAAACACCGGTTTTATCCGTTTTACCCGCTATTTTTTAAATGACAAGGAAAATAAATGTCAGGACGTACATCCTTTTACATTTTGTCTCCATTTATATTCTGAACACGTTTTGTTTTATTTAGCAATTGCACTTTTGAATTGTGGGGGAAATGTCATGGTTCTAATATTCGAAATGTTTATTTAATTTGCTGCAAGTTACTATAATGAAATAATTAATGCGCAACACAAGGGATGAAGTACAAATTTCATTATGTAAACCTATAGGAAAGCAACTTGACCCATTGAGTGAAAACACTATTTGAAAAACGGATTAATTACAAAAATAAAATAGTGATGCGTATTTACAATCTGTTCTCAAATGACAAAATTGGGTTTAATTTTGGATATAGATAGGATTTGAGTTTGTTAAACTTCATTTAAATGCTGATGCCGATTTTATTTTTTTTAATACCTCTGGTAATTAATGTTAAAGTGTTCATGCACTTTGATAAGCGGTCAACAAAACCGGTTGTTACATCTGATTTTGGTGTGTTTTTGCAAATTTTATTTCGCGGAAGAGACGAACTTTTTTGCGCATTCTGTTGCATGTTTCAATTGCTTGTACTTTTAATGTTTGCTTGTTATTCAAAACGTCGTTTCTATTATACTGTATAGTGTACTGCAACAGAATAATGTTTGAAAAAGATTCTTTACAAAAAGTCAAGGTTGGCCGGAAGGGGTCACAGAAATGATGCATCCAAGGTCGACACTTTTAATCCCCGAAAAGGAAAATAATTTGACAGCTGATTCGATGGAGAGAAAAAAAATGTGTTACATTCCTTACTAATTATGTTGAAAGTATTTTTTCTTGGAACTCTTCTGCTTCCCAAACATTCACTTCAGGCATTTTGTTTGGTCTTGTTTCTTTTCCTTTAAAAAACTTCGCCCTCATAACTAAATATATATAAGAAGGGATTTTTTTCTTTTAATACCTCGTTGTTTGACACTTTTTGAACAAGTTGTTGTTAAAATGGGCGTCGTACGTACGTGCTACTTTTCTTTTATCAGACCATGATGTTTGAAACGGAAGTGCAACAGTAAACATTTCTTGAAAATTGCCAGCCACCCAAACATGTACTATATATGTACATAAAACAGACAATTGTTTGAAAGTTTGAACACGATACGAACTTTGGCATTCATTGGTTTCATTTGCATGTGCTAGGTCACCTTCAGTGTGATTCACGGCCGCTTTGCTTTAATTATGGTGGGGATGTAAAAGTAATTTTTCATTCATGCGTGGATTATAATTATAGCTTTTTCTGCTTCTATTGTTTGCTTTTGCAGCCATCCGGTTGGAGAAAGGTGCGTAATGTGGTCCACTGGTCGCCATTCATTCAAACTTACAAGAAACAAAAGTATCCATGGGTGCAGTTAGCAGGACACCAAGGTAAATTGTTAATTTATTCATCTCATTATAATTTGTCAATTAAATGCAATTGAGCAATTTTCTCTCCAGTGATTACTGCTGCATATGTAATTCGGTACATGTAATTCGGGTTGTGTTGAAACATGCACAAACAATTCTATATTTGTAAATATTTACTTGGTTGAAATTTTTTAAAAGTAGAAATTGCGTTTCTTTGTTGAAATGTGTCCTGTGGGTTTGGTCACAAGTTGTACTATGTAAAGGTACATTGTTGACACAAAGGGAAATCCAATTAATGGAGAATGCTGAATGAAGAGGTGAAAAATCAATATATGTATTGCTTTAAATATTTCTTTTAGAATAAACATTTTGGTTTGAATTTAAAATGCACAAAGTAGGTATATGTAGTGCAGTTTGTGGCTTCTAATATCTACTAAATAATGATTAAATTATCTCTAATATCTATGATCTTTTGTTCAGAAAAATGAATTTGCTTCAGTTACGGTTTAAATATATTCAGTGTTAATTTCTGGAGGGAATTTGTTCAGTGACAATACAAAAATGTGATGGACGTTTATTGTTGAATAGTTTATCACCTTGGTTGAGGTGATGCAAGAACATTACTAAAATCCACATGCGTTTTTGTATATTTTTTTGTTGTGCACGATCCACGTGTACATTTCTAGTTTCTTCTTGTTTTGAAGCTTTTTTTGACCTTGTGTTTCAATTGAAAACAAGTGTGACGTAAACCCAATAGGTTTTTCTGTATACATAATTTTGCATAATAACGGTATTTTTATTTACCAAATTTTTTTTTGGGGGGGGGAATTGGGGCTGATGTTCATATGGAAATTTACTGCTTTGCAAAAGAAGCACGTGAATGGAGATATTTATGTGAAATGTTTTGTAATTCAATTCTTGCTATCAAGGATAAATGCTGATGTAAGTTGATCAGTTTGAATTCCACTGAAATTAACCGTTGATTGTGAAACTTGTTTGTAGAGAAAATTTGTACGATGTGAATCTTATATTTGCACGTAGGCAGTTTCAAACCAGGTGGACATGGAACCATCTTGAAGAAGTTCAGTGCTAGAGAAGAATGGTGTCTTTTGGAGTTGATGGAAGATGAACTGAGGCCCTTTGTTCCATATTACAAGGGCCACGTTGCCCACGATGATGGCGAAGGTATCGGTTAAAACAAAAATGACTTACTAGGTATAGATGGGTGCAAGAGATATATAATTTGAAGATATTTACCCTAGATTACCTGCAGCTGCAAGATTTATTAGGAGGCTTTGAAAACCCTTGCGTGATGGATTGTAAAATTGGTGTGCGCACGTACCTGGAAGAGGAGCTGGCGAAAGCGAAAGAGAAACCGCGGCTTCGAAAGGTGATCATCATCATCACCACCACCTGCGTTTTTCGGTGGCAGCGACTGTACCGGCTCTTCCATTGCAGGATATGTACGAAAAAATGATTCAAGTAGATCCCCAGGTTCCCACCGAAGAAGAACATCGGTTACGAGGCGTAACCAAGCCAAGGTACATGGTGTGGCGGGAAACAATTTCTTCAACTGCCACGCTCGGCTTCCGCATCGAGGGCATGAAGGTACTCCTTTATTTTACAATGGTATATATGAAACGTGTTTTATTGTTTGTAATAGTTTTTCACTTTTCATGTCTGCATACAAAGTACGTTTCATGAACTCAGGCTGTAGTTCTTACAAAATATGTTTAAAGTCCAGATTATTATCGTTAAATGCAGTGCAATGAATAATTATTCATTTGAAATTACAACAGATTACAAAAAGAAATTGTTTTGAAATCCAACATTTCCCTCCGAAGTTGTATTTTCCATTGGTCAGTTTGTACAAGATCTTTAGAAGAAAGTATTTTCAAGGGCTAAATTCTGTACAAGCTCTGATGGAAAATAACATTGTTATAACGTTTTAAGAATATTCTTGAATGTTAGAAATACTTTCTATATGCAAAAGATTCTCTTTCTAAAGCTCATTTGTAATTCTGAGTAATAACTATATTACCAGATTAGCTTTTTCAAAATTCGTCAAGTTGATTTGGCAAAACCGTTGTAATGTTTCTTAAGTTTGGTAAAGAATGAATGTTAATGAGATTTACGTATGGGTAATATCGGATACATTGACGTAAAGAAGAATCTTAATTGCGTAATGTTATTTTTAAATAATTAATCAATTATTTGAAACGTTGTTGATTATGATGGTGAATTTTTGTGTTGTATTCAGAAACGGGATGGGGCCTCTAGTAAAGATTACAAAACAGTACGAAGCAGGGACCAAGTCACTACAACGTTAAGTGAATTTGTAAATGGATGTGAAAATATCATTGTACGTGAGTAAATACCGACTGCCTAGTTACACGGTTCTTTGTCTGAACATGGGACATTTTGTTTAACATTTAACAGCCTCGGTACATCGAACGGCTGAAAGATATGCAGAAAGCGCTACAGAAATCGCAGTTCTTTATTACGCATGAGGTATGATTGCGACACTTGTGAAACACAATGTACTATACTTAATACCAATTTATTTGCAAAGTTGGTTAAAAGTTTGGATGCATAATTAGGACCGAAATTTAAATACAATTTTTGCAGTCGAGATTTCCTGCTTAAAATATTGATGTGATGATCAAACAGTTGACGCAAGTGGCAAAGTGTTCATAAATTTCACATTAATTTGCTAACAATTTGTCGGTTTGACGTTGTCCCACATTTTCACACAGCAATTGGGAACACGAGTATCTGAATTAGAGGGTTTGCGCAGGTTGTCCGCAAAAAAAAGTCCCGACATTTTTCCTAATGGAAATAGCAATTCTCCAGACCAGCACAATTTCCATTACTCATTGGATGTGCACTTTATATTTGCAGCTTATCGGTAGCTCGCTTCTATTTGTTCACGACCAAGAAAAAGCATCGGTGTGGATGATCGACTTTGCAAAAACTCATCCTCTTCCTCCGGGAGTTTCCATTGACCATCACAGCGCATGGGTTGTTGGAAACCACGAAGACGGTTACTTGCTGGGCCTGGAGAATCTCATGGACGTATTTCAGGTCATTTGTAACACGAAATTGGGAGGACAAAATCTGTGAATACTGCATATACTATACATATATTGTTTGTTTGTTTGTTTCCTTGCTGCTGAACGATCGCAGACTTTAGCGGAAAGGAGCAATAGTGCGATGCAGATATACTTGTCTGTCGATAGCCAACGAGATACGATATTTAGCAACGGTAGTTTTGTTTTTTATTACTTAAAACGCAAGATGGTACATTTTCTTCCGTCTCAACATTTTGCCACGTAATAAGTATGGTACAATTTCTTCTGTCCAAGTTGGTCGTTGCGAGCAGAGAAGGTTGTTTTTGTAACGCACTATTTTCCGAGCCCTCCCGCGGCACCCTGTAACTGCCTCATCATATTCTGAAGTCCACTCATTCCACCTAGTTCAAAAAAAAGCATAAAATTTCTATATGTAAATCTCAAAACCGAGCCGATTGTTTTCTCGTACCCATCTGTTGCAGTACGCGAGGGTCCATCATCTTTGCCATTTGATGATTGAGTTTCGCCATTTGCGCCGGGTGCACGTTCTTTGCCATGTCACCACCTAATTAAGAAAACAAT
>WWPM01024134.1:0-36778 GCA_023279145.1 Glomeris maerens | reverse complement strand
TAAGAAGCATTTGGCAATCGTCATGCTCTTGACGTCATACTTCCACGCAGAGACGGCAAACTGGATAGCTCTCAAAATGTCGACCTTCTCCGGCTCCGGCACATTGTCCTCAATGCGCTGGAGAAGAGCACGGTTGAAGTGGCGGCGGTAGTAAGCCTTGAAGTTGCGGATGATGCCGGCATCGCACGGTTGAATCTTCGAGGTCATGTTCGGAGGCAGATAGAGAACGGTCGTGTTCCGAAGGCGGATGTGTTCCGGAATCTTCTCCATTGAGAACTGGACGGGGCCTCCGGTTCACCTTTAGATCCAGCACTTATAACTTGTCTACTGGTCGAGTTTATTTTTTAAAATAGGTGGAAGAGGGCTTGTGCGCACACAAGTGGCAAATTTTAACGTGACCTGTCTAATGTGATAACCTGTCTAAAGTGATAAAAATCTCCGGTCCCGACAACATCACTTTCGACAGGTTCTACTGTATATGAGTTTTTATTGAAGTTAGCTGAAATGTACAGTCATTCAAAAAAGAGTGACCCAATTTCCAAGTTGTATTTTTCAGCATTCGTTAATCATAGAAAAATGAGTGTTATACCAGTTGAAAGAGGTGTTTTATTTTTCATTGATACAAATATGTGGCTGTCATCTTATTTATTAAAATGGTGTCAGTTCAAAAAAAATATTCAGTTTTCTAAAACGAAATCGGTTGAAACAGTTCAGTAGGGAGCTCAATATCAAGCCGCGTTTATAGTTAAGCATTCTTCGATGGTATGGACAATTTGAATTAGCCTGCATAATAAACTACAGAACTTCCTCTGTAAGGTAAATCACGATTTTTTTAATGATTAACCGGTATACCAAGAAATACAGCTTTGAAATCGGGAAATTCTTTTTTAATAACCTTGCATATGCGGCCCCTGAAATGCAATAAAGTTTTCAATGTGGCCCTCCGTAGAAAAAGTTTGCCCACCCCTGACCTAGGTAGTCTGTGAAATTGGAGCCAATTTCCGCACTTTAACGGGTTTCCCTAGTTAATCTGCAGATTAACTAAGTGTTCTGTACATTAACCGATTTCCGTACTTTAGCGGTAAGATATACAAGTCTGCGATATATCGATCTGACTTCATTGTTTCATTGCATCAATATTGTCGATAGTACCCTGGTCGATACTATCGAACACTGATAGGATTTGGAAGTTCATAATACATCACTTTGTTTTACATGTAGTACTGAAAGATTTTACAAAAATTACCAATTATGTTTTGTAATTTTGGATAAATTCTATAAAACTTTACTGAATTTTGCTAAGGGCTCGTCCACAAATCGTGTCAAATTAATATAGGTACAGGGGTGAAAAATGGGGGGGGGGGGAAACGATTAAAAACAACTGCACTCGAATTTCATTTTAGAATTCCTACAAATCGAAGGTTTTGTACAACATTAATTAATGCTACAACTGCATACTTACAATCTTTGTAACCTATATCACCAAAAATCTCAACTCGCCAAAAGTATTGCAAAACCATGTACACAGTTAAACCAAACAAAGGGAAACGACGGCACAACTCTGAGAACATCCATAATTACTATTAATAACAAACAGCAGCATTTACGTCGGAAAACTTCACAATCAATATTTAAATTACAAAGTCGACCTGCGACAACATTTCAAATTGATCACCATGTCTGGAATTAATAATAAAACATGCGAGTTTTCTACACTTCAAAAAAGGCAAACTATTACATCCCCTTCTTTAAGTACCCAGACCAAAAGTTTACTTTGCACATCACATTGCACATTGTATTTTTGCAAACATTTCAAAAAGAAGCGTGTAAATAAATGGAAATTCTGAGACAAATTGATAAAACTGTCTCGGACACAGAACTGGAACATATTCTCCTTGCATAGAGGAAATAAATTCAACAGTTAAAAATAAAACAAATACCAATAACTTAATTCGTTGTTCTGAGAGAGAGAGAGAGAGAGAGAGCGAGAAAATGTACTAGTACGTTACTCAAGGTCTACTGTACAACCTCTTGGCGGAGAATATTAGGAACGTGATGGAGTCGAGCAGTCAGTCACTTTCAGTGGCACTTTGCAATTTTCAGGTTTGGTATTGCGTGGAAGCTCGTGCAAAAATTGTGAAATTTATAGTACAAACATAAATCTAAACGCCAGTTGTCTTTGACATCACGGTTCCGTCATCACACTAGTCACGAATGGCCCAAATAAATTGAATAGATCTAATCGATTAGATTCCGTAATGACAAATGTGAAATGCTTAACTACATCTGCAACATCGAAGACAACAAACATACCATAGTGGAATTCTAAAGTGATGTATAGGAGAATCAAACACTAAACATCTACAAATATGATAACTCTTAATGTGTTTCAATACACAGCCTTCAAAAACTAATGTAATTGGCAAATATTATCTCTAAATTGTGTAAAGACATGAAGCTGCCGAAGGGCAATTTGTGTGTCATTGCCAATAAGAAGTTAACGTAACAAATAAAGACGTTTTGGTCTACAAATATGGTGTTTGGCTCTCCTTACAAGACATGGCATTCAGTCATTGGCCTAATTAATTACTTGTCCAGGTGTATTGTAATGACAAATACTGGATGGCTTTTTGTTCGAACACTTGAGCCCACATATTGGAAAAATTGAAATCCGCAACTTCATATCAACTCCAATACTTTTATGGTTCCTTGGCTGTTTGCTGCCACGACTACATTTGAACCCTGCAAATAATTTGGAACACAGCGTCAATTTTAAAGTGATTCAAACTTGCACCAGCGATAAATTGCAATCACCTGTTGCCAGCATACAGCACTAACAAATTCGTTGGCATCATCATCCTTTTTATCCTTCTCCTGTGTTCCAAAAAGTACATATCAAACTGATCATTTATATCTTTGATACAACAGCAAAGGACAATACTCACTAATACACTGCGGACCGTATCAAATTTGAAAGTTAGGAGCGGCATCGAGAGTCCCTTGTAATATACGTACAGCGAGTTGTTTTCACTACCTAAAGTTGCAAATCGTTTCACATTCAAATATCTATTATCGTAATAAAAAAAGAAAAATGCACGAGATTGGGCATTCACCACATGCAATATAGTCCCCATCGGTCGCAAGCCCAACAAAGTTCTTTTCGTTGGTGTGTCCCATGAAAGACCTCAAACAGTTTGATTTGCCGATATTCCATAGTTTCAGCTGACTATCTGTGGATCTGCAGCAATCGAGAAATTATGTTATAATGTGGATTTTGCCGCAAATAGTATATCTAAATCACAGCCACGCTTACGCCGAAACGATCTCCTCCGTATTCAAGAACTTGGCATACGATACTGCTTTGTTGTGCCCTTTGAAGACCCCCAAAGGCTGTTTGGAGTTCCTCAGATCGTAGTAATGGACGCAATGGTCTGGGATTGAAAACGAGAAACTTTTCGTTTTCAAACAGTAACTTTGAAAACATTTTCCAACAGCAATTCCAAAAACGATCACCATTTAGTTACTACATGCAGTTAAGATGTGAGAACCACAACAATGACTCAAGCGCAATATACAACTAAACCGTTATTAGGGCTATTCATTTTCTGTTGATAGCAAGCTCTTAATTAGTTTATAGAGAGAAGAAAAGCAAAAGCAGGTACCAAGCTTAGGATGTCCAGTGCCATTTAGAACTTCCACTTACAAGTTGCAGCAATGACAGAAACATATTTGTACTTTAATAAGTGTCGTGATTATTCCTTTCCGCACCGACAGAATCAAACCAAAACTCTCATCGCGCACTGTGCAATACTATTCAACCAAACTGGTGTGGGAATCTACACAGTACAGTGCACTTACAATCGCCGAACCCCACGTTTTGATTAACAATTTCAAATAGCCAGTTCATAAGCATGATTCGATAGCACATTATTAATTGCATAATAAACAGAAACGAGATTAACGTATTTCAAAATATAAAAATAATTACAATATTCAACTAACCATTATAGTTTCTCTCGGGTTGCAATTTCAATTAGGGGCCGTTCACATACCACATGGTCAATATTTTGACCTTTTTTGACTCCCCCCCCCTCACCCTTGTGACCAGCTGTGGTCAATTCTCATACCCCCCTTAAAACCACGTGGTCATCTTGCTAACCCCCCCCTTCAGCTTATAATAATAATAAAAATTTTATTCTTTATAATAATGCCAGACATATTTTAACATCATCCAGAGAATTGTATGTAGGCTATATCTTGTTTTTTTATTTAATTACAAATTTTACGCCTCTTCCCAAATATCTTTGCCCACATCTTTGCTGATAACTGGAGTGCCAATTGCTGGTTCGGCAAAGTCATGAACTGATAGACCGTGTGGTATCTCGACAAGGTCCTTCTCCTCCCATTCAGTCTTCATGTTTTTATCGAAATTACGTTTTGTTTATTTTTTTTATGGACCACGTGGTCATTAATAAAACTCC
Organism: Glomeris maerens; assembly: GCA_023279145.1. Classification (NCBI taxonomy): domain Eukaryota; kingdom Metazoa; phylum Arthropoda; class Diplopoda; order Glomerida; family Glomeridae; genus Glomeris; species Glomeris maerens. The sequence goes on along the minus strand of WWPM01024134.1, from coordinate 32,297 downwards.
CCCACCCCCTGTGTGGCCAGCTATGGTCATTTCATATACCTCCTCCCCCCCTAAGCTGACCATATGGTATGTGAACGGCCCCTTATGACGAAACGATAGCTTCAGTAGCAAGATACAGTGAAACCTGTATAGTTGGACACCTGAAAATGTTGGCCATCTGGTCAAGTTGACCACTTTTTGTATGCACCGAATCGCTTCCATAGAGTTAACATTGTGGTACCCCTGGATATTTTGGACACCTGTCTACTTTAGACATTGGACGGGGTAATCTGCACGAAATGATAGCAAACTTATCCAAGTTGGACGTTTTCACTGCATTACTGGGCACCTTTGGTGTCGTTTTAAGGTCATTTTCCAGACGCACGTGACTGCAAGCGACTGAATTAGAGCTGGAAGATGCAGAGTAATGTAACATCTCACAGCTCATGAAATATGCTGCAGATAATGACGCAGAACTTTTTGAAACTCTCACTTCAATCTGGGTGGCAAGCAATTTTAATTTGAAAAGAAAACAAACCAATATTACCAATTATTTTAATAAATTGTAAAAGTTTTTTATCTTGTTCACATGTACAGTTATATGTATGTTTTTTACCAAGTGTTTTATGATAAATACGAGGCATGTCCACAAAGTAAGAGTACTCGATTTTTATATTTTTTAAGAGACAATTTATTCAAAATACAATTACCGGATTTTGTTGGTATATATGTAAGCTATTTTTCCGCATAGTTGTCATTCCGTTCTATACAGGTTTTGAGACGTGTCACAAGCCTTTTTATGCTCTCCGCAAAGAATTCTCCCGCCATCCCCTTTTTCCAGTTCAGGGCCTCTTTCTTGCCTCTTCGTCAGTTGGAAATTTTTCCCCACTACCGGGAGTCTTCAGGGAGGTGAAAAGATGAAAGTCTGAAGGCCCCAAGTCAGGAGAATATGCGGGGTGGTTCAAAATGTCCCATCCAAATGTCCCAAAAATTTCAGTATGTGTTTTTGCAATAAGGAACCTGATGACATCTACCACACATTCGGCGGGATTTTTTTTCGACATACTTCACACGAATGGTCACTACAAGGGGACTTTTAGTACTAATAAGAACCACTTGTGCTCGTTGTGATCAGGAGAACCAAGCCTACAGATCAGTGTTGCCAAATTTCGGGTAAAAAAATCCCCCAGCACATGCCTCGTAAAAGCAAAAAAAAAAATAGAATTTTTGTCACCCCTGAATATATTGGACAACTGTCTAACTTGGACGCTTTTTGGCTGCACCGATGGTGTCCAACGTAGAAAGGTTTCACTGTATTGCAAACTTAGATATTTGTAATTTTGATACATTTCAACCGTATTAAGAACGGTAAGTAACGCACTCGGTACAAAACCGAAATAATTGAATTTAGACACGCCTTCAATTGCATTCAATGATTCGCTCTCGATGCAGCATTAAACACAACGCGGAGTTGGCTTACAAATGAAGCGGTTTGGGTTATTTGGTTTCACATCATTCAATTGTCTTAGCATTATTATTCAATATGAAATGAATGATCACTCACCTGCCGAGCCAAAGGCCAAGTGGTACCTGCTATCAGGGTTGAATTTCACGCAACATACGTTGGCTTTTGCCTCCAGACATGCCACTGAATGCTCTTGGTTCGTCGACCAAAGCTTAACTGGAATGATAACCCAAGCATTCAATGAAGTTGGCAGTATTTGTTTCCATTTAAACGCCACAAAATCAGCGAACCTCGGGCATCATCGGAACCGGACGCGATCAACTTGGTGTCTATGCGGTTGAAATCCACACTCCAGCAACGCTTTTCGTGTTCCTAACCATCATAAACGCGTTAGCAAATATCACCCGGCAAATGAAGTCTCTTAAACACCGACCTGAAATAAGTTGGACTTCTGGCCAGTGAACGCGTCCCACACAGTGACTGTGCCCTCGTAATCGCTACTGGCCATCATCCCTTTATGATACGAGCTCCAACTAACGCAACTGTTTTGGTAAAATCACACAATTATGACGGATATTTCCAGATTGATTCACATTCCATTATGAACCAAACTTGCCTTATTTTGGAATTGCACAACATCTCGTTAACTGGATAATGAACATCAACCGCGTCACATATCACCATCCCATATTCAAAAACCTTCCAATAAAAAAAAAACAGAAATCAGCTTAAGACTAATATTCAAAGTATAAAAAGACCCTTTCGATTACGTCAGCAATTAAAATAGAAAAAGAAAATCAAGAAACTATTTTGATGAATTCCATCTACATCACAAGCTACGCATTTGTAAACCAAATAGATAAAGACAATTACCATATGATATACAGAAAATAAAAATGATTCTAATTCTAATGCCAATTCGCATTCAACATTATTTATTCATTTCAACATCTGCACAATACGTAGTGTGTTCAAACCTTTATCTTCTTCGTGACACCAGCAATGGCAAAGTATTCGCTGTCTTTATCAAACTCGATACTAGGAAGAAAATGTATATCATAAGAACAGAACGCAGAAAATAGAAAACAAATGGCCGCATACCTAGAAACTATATTGGCTCCGTTAAAAATATCATTAGCGTAACTGAGAGTCGCCAAGGGCCTCATACCGCTGTACTTTGTGAATTTGGCCAAACTGAGTTTGAACTCCTCGAGACCATCGCGCGAAAAATCTCCACCTGCATGTGAATCGGCACACTTTACATGAGATGCGAAATAAAAACTTTTCCTTTTGGCACGTGCTGCCAGTATACTAACCGTTGGCGCATGAAGACACATCTTTCGATCTCAACGTGAAATAGCAGTTTTCCAAATCGTTGAAGTGAGTGTGCATTCTCTTCCTTCTTGCTGCCAATGTGTTTTGAAGCCACTGTTGCTTGCTGCCCTATAGGGAAAAAAGAGTGTTAGGAGAAAATTTCTTTTGCATTCCTCAACTTATGCACTCGCATTTCGGCTCCCATTGAACCCATCTTGCGACACCGAGCTGCTTCCACTAGCCGTGGAAACCTCGACGGTGGACACCGTAGATGCGGCTGCTTCGTCCGCAAATATCTGCCGTTTAAATAGAACAGTAACTCAGAATCGATTTGCAACGAAACATAAGCTACAATGTGTAAGTACGACAAGTATCTACGGTTGAGAACACTACAATAAAGACAGTAAATTAACTATGTCATTTCATTGCGCTTACGCCATTGATAAGTTCTCCGTTAACTTACCGACACTTGCGAGCTGCCGCTTCCGCGGTAAGATACCTTGATTTTCTGGCTATTTAAAGATTCCTGAAACCAAAGTATGTACAATAGTTTAATCTCAATCCTGTTTTTGTAAATCCGACGAATTTAATACGAGTGAGGATTCACCTCAACGCGCTTGGAATCGTCATCTATCACTTTTATTTCTTTTGTTAGTTCGTCCAACACCTGTGTGTACAAGATTCAATGAAAATACTTTAACAGGTTAAACACCAGCAAAGAATGCTTCACGAGACAACTTCATTCTTACATCTTGTTTGTGTCGCCGAACTTGTTGCAAAAATTCTTTCAGCAACTGAGTATGGGCAGCTTTGCAATCCTGTCAAGTTACCGTCAATTGTAATGAAAGTAAAAGGAAGAAAAAATAAAAAAAAAAACAACTTACAGCTTCGAGCTGTTGCTTCTTTTGTACCAAAACCTCCAGCATTAAATTCACATCTCGCAACTCCAAATTATCCGATTCCTGAGCTAAGAAGTCTTGCAGTTCCGACTTGCCGTAACCATTCTGCTGAAAATTAGTATGAAACATTTCATGTCATCGGTAGGTACTGCTTTGAGAACACTTTATTAACTCGGTGGCACCTTTTCTAATTTGATCTTCTTCTCTTCCATGCGCTGCTTATGTTTCAGAATCAGTTCATTAACTGCAAATCAAAACGGGCAAAAATAACATTTAACCATGAAATCACTGCCTGTGACTCGTGTTCAGAAACCGCAATTCAATGTTACGCTAAGTACTGACTCACGGTTAAAATTGGGGAAGATTTGCTCTTTGTTCTCTATTGTAAAATTGCACTTGGGGCACCTAGTACTACGTTCTAAACTCTTCAATATGCACTTGAAACTAGTTGGAAAAAAATAAAATCAGGTTAATGTCATATTACAACTCGAATATCCAATGAACATTACCAAAAGCTGTGGCCGCATTTGGTCATGTGTGCTTCCTCGATGATGTCGAAGCAAATTGGGCTGAAATAAAAAGAAACAACAAACCAGTTAAATAAAGCAAGCTTTCGGATTCATCTTCAACTTTTCCTTCCAAATTTCCAAATAACACATATCAACGCATAAAATTTACAGGAGTTTCAGGTTCTCATCAGGTTCGGAACCTGCATGTAACTTATATAACAAATTAAGCATGTCACATTCATCATTTGCGGAAACTTCTCTTCAATGTAAACACTGAAATTAAAAAAAATATAACCCCTTTCCATTAGCAGTTGCGCAAAAGCTGAAAGTTTTATATCAAACAGGATGTGGCACAACATTTACACTTCAATGTCAAATAAACACTTTAAATTCACAAGAATCATGTAATACATGATCAGTATACTAAGTATGCATTATTATTTTCCAGGAGGACAGTTGCATGTTTATTGGGAACACATTTCAATTACGATACTATTTATTTTTTAATATATCTTTTAATTTTCAAGTCATTGTTCAGTTCGCCAATTTGAATTTCATCCAAAGCAAACAGAAAACATGTTGTGTCATTGAAGTCATTCAATGCTCATTTTCCAACGCGTACATGTCTGTGTTTTCTTTTCTAATCAAACCTTGCCTTGCATGTGTCAATTATAAACTTATTACCATACTGTTCTCAGTGTGTGTGTGTGAATGGGTAGAGCCTTGAAAGAATACAAGTCAAATAGATAACGTATTCATTGGATTCTGGGGTTGCATTGAACAGTATCACGTTTGTCTTTGTGCAAATTGGACACCCAATTCGGTGTCAATTGAATGACAATTAATTTCTGCATTCAGGATGGTCAAACACATCAAACTACTGCATTATTTGGTACGCAATATGTTCTCATTCATGTTTCTGTGTTGAATATAGCCAAAAAGTGCTGAAAAGAACTGAATAAATACTTTGTCAAATTCCACACATGATCTGAAAAAGACAAGAATATAATCAATGGCGATAGTATCTTGGCAGGAAATTACCTCATTCACTGCCACAAGATTATGAGAAACAAATAAGCCGACATTTACGTATATTGATATTGAATATGTAAAACATTCCAGAATTCCAAGATGCATGCATGGGTTCTTTTGCATTTACTGACCACAAGAAATCGTTGTTCTTGTCTTCATAAGAGTTTTCCAGTCCATTTAATACAGGAGGATGTTGTCGTTTCCTAGTGCGATTACGAGCAGCAATACTTGATTGCATTTTTCCCACTCCAGCCATTGAAACGTCCGCTTTTTTTTTGCGTGGCTCTTTGCGACCGACAAGATGCCAGAGATCGCAGTTTTCCCTTTTTTTGCACCGGTGCGAAACGGCGGTCAACTCGTTTTCGCACCGATCCTTCCTTCCATTTTCGCCCAAAACTCGCTTAATAATAAACAACAAATATCGTGCGCAACTTAACAATCAACCAGTGCTTTTTCCCAACCGGCTGTTGCCCTTTTTGATCGCAGGTTTTGGTCACCATGTACACACACACACACATGTATATTTGAGTTGCTCAACTCCCACAATCCAACAGGATTGTCCCAGGATTCCTTCGCACCGTTTGCACCGGTGCTATCGTCCCAGTTCCGGATCCGGTTGATTTTGAAATACAGGTTCGCAATCTGTCAAAATTCGTACCATCCGTTGATAACACTTGGCAATTTTACTTGAATGTGATATTTTTAAGTTTTTCTGACAGAAACCGTATCGTATTTTGATCATACATTTCATTCATCCGTGTTTTTCGCGCTTTTTGCGAAGATTAGTTTACGACCGCTACCACAATAACATCGTCCGGGTGCGGTGTGGTTTGCAGGCCATGCCAAATGGAACTACCGTTTCCGTCAGCCAATTAGGGACGAACGCACGATGAATTATGTCACAATGCGTTTTGGGTCGGTGACGGACGCACCATAATGACGTCACAGTTGTGTTGAATTGGTGGGTTACTGCTCCTACGTTGCTACCTTATTATATACAATAATTATGTACCTTGGTTGCGTCGTCGATTGATTCAATAATAACAAGAGTTTATTCGAATTTCGACGTCAAAAACATTCAAGTTGGATCAAAGACCTTGCATGGGTATACCTGTTCGAACTGTTTCATAAATATCAAATTGTTTTCTTTTGTTTTAATGTTATCATTCAGTTTTTTATAATGCCACACAATCATGCAATGACCTGGAATGTGTATTGCAGTGCTGCCACCTGTGAGAGTGTCGATGAACCACCACATGGATAAATCAAGATGAAATGCATTTGCTATGCTGCCGATTTATATTAAAATTACGATGAGCCACTGGAAGAAGCATATAAAAAAATTAACTAAGTATGTTCGCGATGATCGCTTGGATCGGGTAAAATCATCAATTCGAAAATACGGAATGGAAGAGAGCAAAAATTACCGAAACGGAAGAAGTAAATTTTAATTTTTTCCAACAAAATGTCAAATATGCAAAGTTTGATAAACGATCAATATTTTTCTTTATGTTTCAGATCAGTCATGGCTTCACGTGGCTTGTAAATACGGTAGTAAATACGTGTTGCAGTATTTGACAAGGATTGGTTTTGATGCAAGTTGTTGCGATACAAAAGGGAATTTACCACTCCATATCGCTGCAAGATATATCCTATCGTTAGACACCCACGCAAATAACTCATCCACGCGTCAGTCACAGATTACTAAAGTCAAACCAATAATTACGAAAACCGTAAATGCTCGAACAGAGCCCCGGGTCTGTAAAAGTAATTATTCAATAACTCTTGTAGCCCGGGCAGTATTCAAATACAGCGCTTTATAATCGAGAGCGGGTTGTATTTGTTTTCTAACATTTGGCATGTGCAAAATTACTTTTTTTCCAAATATAGGTACCCTATGCAGGGCGTTTCGTTCTTCCAGTGTACGGGTATACAGATGCAGTGTCCATTTTTGTATGGGAAAAGTCCGATTTGAGTCTGATCAATATCTACAGTTCAGGATTCGGATTTAGTCAGAAACTGATCGAATTATGGCAGTTGATTTGCGAATGGCTATGGCTAAAAGTTTGAAAAGTACGCCAAAATGGGCTACTGATAATTGGAAGCCGGAAGAATGCTTGATTGATGTTTTGAGTTATGGAAATTCGAAACTGCACAGCTAATGGAGGTCACACCGATTATTAAATATTTTTCTTGCTCAGATTTGATTGCTCTTTTTTTGGTGTATTGCACTTTCAACAGATATAAGCCGTTATTTATGTACCCCGTTACACTGAAATGATGAAACAACCCTTTATAAACAAAGCAATACAATCTTGTGGTTATCAATGATAACGACCTTAATTTACAGGATGTTACTCACCTTATTTTTTTGGAGAACTGACATTTATGAATAAAAACTGCGATTTTCACATGAAAAACTTAAGTAGGCCACCCCAGTTATCTACGTGAAAACTGCAGTTTTTACTCAAAAAATTTTAGCTTTTGATGAAATAACTGCAGATTGTTCCATCAATGGGGAGTTCGAAATAAATAATTGCAGTAAATATTTTAAGGATATGGAAGCGTTATTCAATGCAAATTTGCTCTGGCAAAGAGACACCTCAACCTTTCTTTTATAACCTGGGCTCAAATCGAGACCGGCTGCATATGCAATTTGTTGGAGCCGCCCAGGGCAGTATTCGAATACAGGGCTGTAAACGATACCGGGCTCTGTTCGAGCATTTACGGTATGTTGAATTCAATAATATTTTTTGTTTGTCCATATATAGGGTACGTGGATTTCATCGAACCGCTGATTAAGGCGTACCCACAAGGCCGCAAAGTTACCAATAAATATGGTGTCAGACCAAAGGACTTGCTGAAACTATGGAGAAAAAGAGACAAAGTATAATGATTATCGCTGTAATATCTCACCACGAATGTTTCCCTGGTGGAAAAACCACCACGCGCCATGAAATTTTACTGTGATGTACCATCACAAAATTGTGATTGATGTTGCATAACATATATCACATAATCTGTGATGGGCTTTTCATAACATACCGGATAACGCCGGTTTACTGAAAATTAACTAATAATGACTAATTTTAACAGCAGAAACTATAAGTTTTATTGTACACATATCATATAGGGCATGTATGTTACATATTTGTATTGAAGGTTGAAGGTAAACGAGCTAAAACAGTACAATTTAAGAACAAATTTATTTGTTTTGTAACAATACCCCAGATTTTCTACAGAAAAACATTGATTTCTGCAGAAAATCTACAGATTATTTGCAGAAATCAGTATTTATCTAGAAAATGTAGCAGCATATTTTCAGATGCGACTGCAGATTTTCTGCAGAAAATACTTTCATAGTTTGCAGATTTTGTACAAATATTTTTAGATTTTCTACAGATTATTTTCAGTCATTGCAGAAATTCTGAAGAAACCACTATTTAAAATTTCAGCATAAATAATAGAAACGGAGTGAATGGAATAAATTCTATCAGCATGAATGTACAGAAATTCTAAAGATCGAAATCTTTATTTACCTAATTGAGAAGTTTACTAAAAAAAATTCAGGAGGAAGGCCAAAAAACGTCGGATTACCGGAGGCGCCGGATAATCGAAGGGCCAGATTATCAAGGGAGGACTGTACTTGAATATATTTTACATCTTAGTAAAAAATTTCAGCTCAATCAATCAATCAATCAAACACGCTCGCTGTGTGACATCATATTATTCAACGCTTCCTAGATAATTTCGGATTGCCTAGCTGCACAAGTTCATTACTTTAATATAAAAGTGTAGTAATTAAGTGTCATGCACTTCATTAAACAATTGAGTCAATAATATTATCTTTAGAAATTTTATTAAGAAACCTGCTGACGCCGCAGGAAATTCTTGCACCAGTTTCCATGCACCATAATGTTTTGCTTCGTGCAAATTTTTAATTAAAATCCTGTCTTCTAAACTAAACACCATTGCGAAAAATATTATTGTGATGGTAGGCTATCAAAATGTAAGCAACACTGTCGATCGTAATACTGCAACTGTTAAAGAACGCCTCCCAAAGCTGGCGCTCCACAACGGTTGTGTGCTTTTTTCGTGCCATTAATATGACGTCATGCAACAGGCGTGTATATTGATAGATTTAGTTGAAATTTTGAACAAAGATGTCAAATAGACATGTATATTGTTGCCAATTTTGGTGAATTTCTATAAAGTTTTCGCAAAGTTATTAACAATTAAATTGTGGTCTTTTTTGGGGGACACAGTGTAGATATACACTGTAATTTATGGGATGATCAAAACTATTGGAGTGCCATATAATTTCCTGTGTCAATCAGTTTGGATTTCTATGGGAGAACCAATAAAGGATTCTAAAGAAATACATAGCAAACCCCATAAACAATAATTTCAGTATTAAAGTCTAAACTCTATGCTATAATAGGATATCGTCAATACAATGCTATGTATAGGATATGTGTGATTCTATAGAGTCCAGGTTTCAATTTAGTGTTAAATGGGATTATCCTATAGAAAAATTGTATAGCAAATTATTTTAGAGTCCCATAGGACTGGGATGCCATAGAGTTACTTACAGCATTTGAATGTTATATATTCGTAGGCATTCACTGCAACGGATCACCCAGAACCTGAAGATCATTCTCATCGGCGTAATGATGACGATATATCGTGGTGGGAAAAGCTTTCTGACGAGATGTACTCGGAGTGCTACGAGTTTCAATTCGGTGTGCAAATAAAAAAATAATATTGAAATTTTATGAAGTTTAAGTACTTATTTCATAAAAAAAATTATTCAAATAAATATTGGATATATTGATTTAATTCAGTATTATACAGCACAAGTAGGAAATATGGGCTTAGAGCTATAACTTTAATACTGTTGTCGAAATGAGAAGTTGTCTTAAATAAAAAGGTCATATAATCGATTTGAACACGCTATTGTTTTCAGCACATAATTTACTATTTAGCCCCAAATTTAGAATTCTCAATTGGACAACAGTATTTGAGTATAGCTCTATGCCCATATTTCCCATTCACACTGTACATAACAAAATGTGTACTTGCATAACAGGTGATGATTTTGGGACCCATCACGAAACGTATGACCAATGGGCTTCCAGGATGGCTGCCGAGCATGCAGCTAAAAGATGCAAAGATCACAATTTTCATAGGAAAGGGCAGAAAAGGCAACATGATGCCGAGTCGCAATCAAAGTTTGAAGAAAGTATCCGTGAAGATGAAATGAAGAGAATGCATCGTGCCGAAGAGAATCGTGCAGCTCATCTACTCCGTCAGAAAACACGATATGAATCGTTATGCATGAAACTGTTTCAACCAAAATCCGATTGTGCAGTGAATGTTGATAATTTACCTTGGCAACTCAACGTAACACCAGACCAAGTTTTGAAAGTACTGTTGGTTGGCATCGATCCTTCAGATGCTGCTGCAAAGAAGAAATATTTAAGGCATGTATCCTGGACACATTGTAATATGTATGGGCAGCATTGGTCATTGACTCACTCATATTTATTGTCATTTCAGGGAACAACAGATACGTTGGCATCCAGATAAATTCCAACAACTCTGGAGTAGCCGCGTTGCGGAAGTTGACCGTGATAGAGTTCTAGCCATTGTTAATCATTTGTCGCAAATCATAAATGGTGGTTTGGAAAATATGTGAATAAAGTTTTGAATGTACATACCTGCAATTATTAAGTTTATTATTTTGGGGAATTGTACTAAGTTAACATTCGTAAGCATTTAAAATGTTCAAAATTTGAGTGTTAGTATGTTTTAGATTTTACTTTCTAGTTTTTTTTTCAAAATAAAATAATTTAAAGTTAACGCATGAAGTAGATAACATTACTTACTAAGGAAAAAGTCAAAAAATCACTGTTTGCATCTAATGAATTTAGATTTACCTTAATATACTAAGTTTCATTTGAACATACAGTAAACAAAAATTGTAAGCAAGCCGACACTGAATTATAATTTCCAAATTAATAATTGTTCATGTTTCTAAATTTGTTCGTTGTAACTTACCTACTTTAGATTTCAATTTCTTGAACTTCATTTTTCTTAATTGCTGCCACTTGAATAACCTTTAAGAAATAATACCATTCAAAAATCAAAATATGCTTTACTTCATAAATGGGAGATGGTATTCTGCATTTAGATATTATTTTAACTGTTGAAATTGTACTAAGCCTAAAGAAAATGGTGGATCGCGGAAATGGTTGGAAAACTGAGGGGGATGTACAAACTTTGTGTTGTTAACTCGCAATATATGTTTTCCTCTGAGGTCACAAACCTCAGTTACGACAAAAAATGTGTGCAATTGTATTGTTCAACACCCGTGCAACATTTACAAACCACTATTTTTACAAATACAGTTTTTAAATGTACGCTATATTTCCTGCATTTTGCTTCTTTATGGTAAATTGATAACGGATTATCTATTTTAATCAATTCAAATGACACATTGAGCGAATAAATGATGTACCAAAATATTAATATCTCACGCCAGTATCAATAATCGCTATATAATAGTGGCTGAAAACTGTATTGACATTAGGCTGGATCACTGGTGGTTTCTTATCTACATTCAATTAAGATAAATGTTGTTGATGCAACGAGCCGCTTGTGCAGATACGTGTCAAAATTAATTTATTATAATTCTGACCCGTAATCAATACGCACGTAAAATCGCACTTTGGAGAATTAATTCAGCGCATGATTCTCGCAAAATTTGAATTTCCAAGATGCAAGTTGTACGTGCAGAAAGTAAAGCTGACTGAACCGAAAGGATTATCGGACAACTTTAAACTTTTATCAAATCTCATCATCATTTTGAAAGCAAACACTCGAACCGATAACTTGGCACATTCGATTAATGCGCCTGATTTTCAATACGCTATTCGAGCAGAAAGACACGACACAAGTAATACATACATACCATCAATAGTTTAATATGAAGAAGCCATGCAAAGTATTATTGTTCACTGCTTTCCTCCTGTTCCTGATCCACATTTCTTCTTCACTGCCAACTGACCTGCGACCAAACGGTAAAAACATCACTGTTAATTCCAATACCCAATACAATTTCAGCGATTTAAAATGACTTATTCCAGCAATAATGTTAAAGATTCATTTCAATGTTATAATAAGTATATAACGTAAACAGTGTGAAAATATATACAGTACTATTTTAAAATTATATTTTTATTAATAGACGAGCAATTAGGATCATTTTCTCTCAAATTTCAATTATAATCGAATTGCGTTTCATGTCGAAAAACTAGTTTAAAACTTGGGGATAATGCGCGTATCTTGATATCTTTTCAAAGACTAATAACATCACAAGATATATTTTATAAACACACATAATTTGTACTACTATAAAGGTTTTTGTTTATAGTGGAGCCGGTGGATGATATTTTGAAGAAAATTTGGGGAATGAATTCCGTCGGCATGAAAGAGTCAGACAATGGCATGGTGATCAAGAGTCTGACGGATGTCATACATACAAGTTCTGACACTAATATGCCAAACGAACTCTTAACCATGTGGCAAATTTTGTATTTCATGCTCAAAGAAGGATGGGTGGTGATCGATGGCCGCCCGGTGGACATTGGTGATATCGGCATCGCGTGCTGCCCAATGGGCCGTTGAGTCCAAGACTGAAACCTACAACTTTGTATTGTAACGATTGTAAACATAAAACCTAACTTTGCCGGTTATTGTAATTTAATGGGTTATAATCAAGATGGAATGGTAATTAATATCGAATATGCAATTTGGCAGTCATCTTGGAAGGGTTCCAGACATTACAAGTAAACTATCAGATAATTCTCGCCTATGTGACATCATATGATGTCACATAGTGACATTGCTAAGAAGGAGAGTGATTGCTAAAAATAATACTTTAGTAATTTTGCCTAAATTAGCTTCTCGCTATCTGTATTTTATCAAGAATAGAAATTAAACGTGGTTTATAATCTTGATCGATCCCATTGTGGGCACATGTACCAGGTCATAACCCATAATATCGTTTTTCCCCATTGCACAACTATGGTATTAATTCGTGCATCCATGCAATTTGTTCACACATGATTGCATAAATAATTAACAACCATTCGTTTACATTTGATAGTAAAAATAAGACATGGAAGCGTCAGTATACATTCGCCATATAATCCTTTATAAATGACTCGTATTCCACAGTAGACACTTGAAACGGCTGGGAAAGTTGTCAAACTGGGAAAGTGGGTGCCTGATCATGTGCTGTCACCGCGCATTCTCGTGAGCTCCATTCACTATTAAATTAGAATTGCATTGTTACTGGAGACTCCTAAGCATATCATCAACAGTGGGTTATTAGTCGTGGAGAAACAGCTACACCACAGCGAAGAGGAGGTCTTCATCCCACGAAGGTTTAATTTGCAGTGTGTTTGGTGGGATATATATATACAGTGGTTTATTTTGAACTGTTTGAACCATCACAGTCAAAGTCTACTGCGAGCAATCCCAACATTTCAGTGCTGCATGAAAAACGTCCTCTTTGACAAATCGCAAGGGTTTTGTTGTTCATTAGGGCAGCACATATCCTCAAACAGCTCAGCTCACTTGTGCACAGATCGAGGAGTTTAGTTGGGATAAAATTCTAAATCCATCATATTCACCTGACCTTGCTTCATCAGATTACCACCTATGATCAGAAGTCTACAAAATTACATTGATAGCACTTGAAAGTTTTAAGCTATCAATAGGATCGTACCCTTTCAGCATGTTTATGTTCAAAAAAGGAATTACAGTAGAAGCTCGCTAGTCCGGACTTGGTGGGACCGGATCGTCCGGATTAATAAAAGTCCGGATTGGCCAAATCAGGTAGGACGGGTGTGGCCACGTTAACCGGCTTTGACTGTAGTAGGCTTGTAGAAAGGTGAGAGACCATCATAGATAATGAAAGAAAATGTGTGAGTGATTAAAACCTGACTTAAATGGGTGGGCTTTGATTTTAAAAGTGATGTAATTACCTGATATGAACACTTTAAAATTTTGAAAGATACCTTAATTTTGGTTAGGAAACCAAAAAATAAAACTGATATGGATTAATTTTAATTAAAGAGGCACGTACAACCAAACGATATGGTAAAAAAGGTAAAGTTGGTGCAATTAGATTATAAAAAATATAACAAATAAATACGATCTTGTTAAAAACCTGAGAATTCACCATGGTAACAACCTCGTCTTAAAACATTGGCATTTGCAGATTACTACTAACATTAATTCAGTACGAAAACAAAACTCCCAGCATAACACCGTGTGGATATACATATACACTAGTTAGTTATAAATTATAACTGAACACTCGACAAACTTTTCAACTGGAATTACAAATATATATGTATAGGTAATAAAATCATAGTGAAAATTGATCCCAGTTACCTATGAAATGGAACACTTTCACAGTGTACTTTGTGTCTATTCACTTCTTATGAGAATGTTTGATTCCAATTACGAAATTTCTGATTACGAAATGTCTTTTAGAACAAATTAATTGCATAAGCCGCGGTTCAACTGCATTTGTTATGAATTTTTGAAATAAATTGCAATTTGAAGACTTCCTTTTCCAAAAGTTAATAAAACATAATTGGGTAAAAGAATCATGAAAAACTAAATACCAAAATGTTGTTGTCAGCCTGGCCTATTCAGCCAATTTTCATGGTTATATATTGCAGCCAGTGTCTTTAAAATGAAACGTTTTTTTTTCCTCAGGGGTCACAAACCAGAATTACAACGTCAACAAATGTGTACTGGTGCAATTGTATTGTACGACACCTGCGCAAAATTATAAAAACCACCATGTTTATAAATATGGTGCTAAAAGAGACATCATATTTTCGGGTTTTTGCCTCTTAACGGCTCTTTGATATCCCATTCTCTATTTCACTCTTCTTTATGTACATGACTAATATCACGATTGCGTGAACGACATATTGAGCGAATAAATGATAATGTAGAAAAATATTTATATCTTGTGCCAATCGCTATATAATAGTGGCTGAAATCTGTATTGACATTAGGCTGGATCACTGGTGGTTTCTAATCTACGCTCAATTAAGATAAATGTTGTTGATGCAACGAGCCACTTGTGCGAATACGTGCCAAAATAAATTTATTATAACTCTGATCCATATTCATTGCTTATGTAACTAGCATTTTGAAAAATTAATTCAGCAAATGATTCTCAAGAAATGCCTATTTGCAAGAAGCAAGTTGTACGTGCAGAAAATAAAGCCGACTGAAACGAAAGGATTATCATATTCATTATCGGGATAACTCTTTAACTTTTGTCTAATCGGATCATCATTATAAAAGCAACCACCCCAACCAATAACTTGGCACATTCAATTAATACACACTATTTTCAATACGCGATTCGAGGTACAGAAAGACACGATACAGTAATACACACATACCATCAATAGTTTAATATGAAGAACTCACGTCAAATATTATTGTTCACGGCTTTCCTCCTGTTCCTGATCAACATTTCTTTTTCACTGCCAGCTGATCTGCAACCAAACGGTAAAAACATCACTGTCAATTCCAATACGCAATACAATTTCAGGAATTTAAAAGATTGTATGGATAAATTAATAGTTCACTACTTTAGGTTACAAGTATAAATTTTAGCAAGATTTTAATGTCTTTTTATATGTTTGTTACCTGACACCGATATGATACTTTAAAACTATCCATATTATAAGCACAGTTATAATCTTTTCCTCTCCCATAACATATTGAATTGTCGGCAAACTGTTTTAAAAATGAAATAAAACATGTTATCCCCAATTTTTAAAATACAGTGTTTCTGAAATAGGTGCAAGGACAAGCTTACAGGATATATTCCTTGCATAAAAACTAGACATGTCCCCAAACGTTTACTACCGTAAGTGAATGTTTACTACTATAAATGATTTTGTTTACAGTGGAACCAGTAGACGATATTTTGAAGAGAATTTGGGGAATAAATTCCGTCGCCATGAAAAAGTCAGGCAAAGGAGGATGGGTGAATATCGACGGCAATTGGGTGAACATTGGCGATGTCGGCATCTTGTGCTGCCCAATTGGCCGTTGAGTCCAAGACATGTACACAAACATCAACTGAAACCATGAATTTGTGATTGTGACAATCGTAAACATTGCAATTTAGTGGAATAGATTTATAGAATTGTAAAATATGAGGAATATGCAATTTAGCGGCCAACTTGGAACGGTGCCAGAAATTATATATAAGTAAAATATGCGATAAATTGGCTTATGTTATCACATATATCACATCTATTAAGTGATATGGCTATAATAAGGAGTGGGGATGGCTAAAAATAATGCATTGGTATTTTCTTACTTACAATTAGCTTCTCGCTCCATGTATAATTTTAAGAAAAATTAAATTTGACATGCCAGGATAACTATTGTACCATCAATCTCAAGTATTGTGGTTTGTCGTTCATTTTTTCCAGCCAACCTTTATTTCAACGTGGATATCTTAAAATTCTGAATCGGGTAACTTAATTTCGCTAATGGGGACCGAAAAGAAAATTGCATGTCTTGGATCAATCTTTACTCGCCTAATTAGAAATTAATATCAATTTTCTTTGTACACTGACACTTGCAGATTATTAACATTTTACATCAATTAAAACAAAACTCCGGAATAACACACTGTTACGAAACCGTAAAGTAAAACCACCATGTACAATAAGTAGCTATGGTTAATTATAACTGAACGCTTCATATATATACACTACAGAAGAAATTTTTGAACGATATTGAGTTGCCAATATTAACTTGCGGCAAAACACTTGACTGTGCAAAGTCTCGCATCCCCATGAAATATCATGGACCAGGCCATCATTGAATCGATTCACAAGCAACCTGCTGGTCGGGTAGCCATTCAAGCACCAACTTCTAATAAAAGGCAGCTGACACAATCCAGCCATTTTGCATGTTAAATGGCGCTTGCGATCAACTGCAATCCAAATTGGGATAAGCTCGATCCTGATGGATCCCAGGTCAGTGATTCTACAGGAAAGCTTACCAATGAACCCTGCATATATATGTTGATCAAGCAGACATTTCCTTCAGCAAATTATCATGGGGTATAGCTGCAAGGCGATCAATAATGGCACAAATCGATAAAATTCATTCAATATTACTTGTGATATAATTTTCAATTAATAGAACAGCTAGTATCGTAAAAGCTCATAACTTGCAGGGATGGAACTCAAGACACTATTTTATCTTGCTAGGCATCTGCAATATATGTCTAGCTGTGGAATACTAATGGGTGTGGTTATCTGCAAATATTATTTATTGAAAAGTGACAAATAAAATTGTGTACCCAGGAATCCAAGTTATGAGGTTTTACGATAAAACAATTGTATCGTAATGAATGTCATGAAGAGAGGTGTCATACTATTGTTTGTACTATTAAACTCCTAGAACTTCAGACATATCAGAAGTTACTAAACAATAGGGATTCACACTTTTCGACTGAGGGAAATTTATTAATTATTTAGTAGAGGTTATTACCTAATAGGGTAATAAATTTTGCGCATCAATCTTTGATAGTGGTGTTTGCTACAGTATGCATATAGATTGAATCAATTCCTCAAATTCCAAAATTTTCAGTTATTCCCAAATTCGCCTATGTAGCACATGCTCTAAATGTAGCATAATTTATCACCTGCAAAACGATATCGATGTACTCGTAATTTCTCATTCAAATCTGAAATACATCAGGAGTGGAATATTTTCCCATGTACATAAATACATAACACAAATTAACACTGGAATAGTGAAAGAAATATGCGTATGACCTGTTAGTGACTAGATGCCCATCTTCCATGGCCACAAAGTGTGTACGAGATCACGAAGTCGTCGTGCAACTTCCTTCCAGCGACGCTTTCCTTGGCAGACGCGCCAAGGAACTGCAGAAACTGCGCAAGAGCCTCAGCCGCAAGCTTGCGGACGACCTCAAGAAGTAACAGTTGTTCGTTAATGTAATCCATTTTTAATTCACTCGCGACACAAATTGAAACAAACCTTCATTGTCAAGTTTGTTGCTGAGCGGCGACCATTCCGATCTCACTTTAACGTCCGCAGACGACCGCGACGTAAAAGTTCACGCTGCCATTGTCGCAACACGAGTACCCGACTTTTTCCAGAAGCACCTGCAACTTGCGGCGGGAGATAAATCCAATTTGAAGGTCCACCTTGACCACATCCATCTGCAAAAGTTCATCAAGTGGGTGATGCCCTTTAAAATTTACAATAAAAATCGCTTTGAGTTCATGCATTAATTTCACAAAGCACAAATACTAATAAGTATAGGTCAAATTGTATGCCTCCGCAGGATGTCAAGGGAAGAAAGAAAAAAAATACCGTAAATCCTCGATAATAAGCCTGTCTCGAGAATACGCCGGTCTCGAAAATAAGCCCCATCAATTGGATTACCCGATCTACACGACTAAAAAATTAACTAAACCTAAAAAAAATAAAAATTCAGTTCACAGATTTCATTTCCTATCATTAAAATCACAAAAAATCATTTCATACGCATTTAATTGAGCATAAGACATTGCGATGTGCATATTGCATTACATAAACGCGTCCTCGGTGACTTGATATTAACAAAATAAGCCGGTCTCGTAAATTAGCCTGGCCAAAAAGGAAAAATTAAAAAAATAAGCCCGGGCTTATTATCGCGGATTTACGGTATATAAGAATATATGGGAAACTTCAATAAAAAAATAGAGCAATACCTAACAATCATGCAGGGGTATGGGAATCTAAAAACAGTCGAATAGGTAATAATAATATTATTTCTAAATGAGATCAACTGAAATTTCACAACAAAATACAGGAAGTTCTTTGAAAATAGAAGAATCTTTAGAAAAATAGGAAAATATAGGAAATAGACGAACTTCGGTAAGTCGAACCCAATTAGTTAAAACGCACATAAAATTCAAACAGGCATATGCAGCAAAGATTTTTGAATGTAATACATATGAAATCATATTTCAGTATTATGGGGTTAAAGATGAACTGGATTTGCTAATTTATATCTTGTTATCTTGAACTTTTCTTCATTCCCCTCTGAAAATTAGAGTTAACAAGGTTCGACTGCATAGGAATACGAGACAGCCTGCTGCTGTTAATTCTACTTTCATTACAAAGTTCTGTTTAGTCACAAAATAAGTGTATGAATCACATATGTATATTATTCAGCAGCTCTAAGTGAGGCATATTAGCACAGCAACAATTTACAAGTAAATTACTTTCATAAATAACAAATTAAAATAACGAGTAAATATTTGCTCTATATACAAAAAGGCGTGTATACACTGAAGATGAAATCACGCGTGTACCACCCATGACGACGATGGAAAACGAAGCTCCGCAGATCACGCAACAGAACTGTGCAGTCAACGACGTTGCAACCGCAGAACAGGATGTTGCGACCGTAGCCGTTGACGAAGAGGACAAAGAAGCGCAAATTGGAGCTGAGGAAGAACAACACGTTCGCCCGGTACCACCCTTGGTGCGGCGCAACACTTTCGACATGCAAGTGGCCGAAGCTGGTCCGTCTGATGCGGATTCCGGCCCCGTATCTCGGCTGGACTCGCATGCTTTACCCACGCACATCGGGGACTCTGGCCTCGGCTTGGACAGTCAGATGTCCACATCGTCCACTTTCGGGCAGCAGAGCCTCGGCTCAGAACTGATCCTGGACAGTTGCCGCTCTTTACCGGAAGATGACAGCCTCGAGTTCCCTCTGGATGTCATAGCGGCACCGGCGGCGTCCAACACGGACGCGGCCGGCGCGATGGCGTACGCATTCACCCCGGACTCTCTCGTTGACGAACCGCAAAACCTCAAGGTTCCTCAGAAGCCGTCCGCTATCGTCAATCCGTACAACGTGCAGGAGGATGTAGCGTCGTGCCGGGATGTAATGGAGAGACCGATAGTGGCTGGCTTCTTGCCGCCAGATACGGAAGCCGGAGCGACAGCGGCCGCATCGGAACAGGTGCGATCAGAGACTCATCAGCGGGAACCATATTTTGTGTTCTTCGAACTGGACCGGCCGAGCGCATCGGCCGCGACTCCAATCGCGGACGCGCAGAAGACCAGAAGGCCGCGTAGGGTGAGGACTACAAGCGTTCAGGAGGAAAGCGACAAACCGGTTAACAATACGTCGTTCGAGGCTCAGCTGAGTCGCTCGTGGGACGTGTCCGTTGAGTCAGGGGAAACAGCAAAACCTCCAGTGTACATGTACATCGCAGCCGATCCGTCAGAAGAAGCCATCGAGACCGCTACGCAGGAGGCCACCGATGCCAACAACCTCGCAAGCAGCGACACTTTACTCACTGCATCTACAACCAATAATGAAGGTTTGCTAATTTATCTATTGTCAAGAGACTATTGGCTAAATAAATATTTCCTGATTTATTTGGCTCGCGCGTTCATTTTCCCAACATGTGTGGGATCAGTTATTGTTTCAAGAAAGGTACCTATATGAAGCGCGTTTATACTCATATAGTAAGGAAGTTTTAAATAGGGAAATGTACTGCGTTCACTCTACCTACACCTGAAAAATTGTAGGGGGTGAAAACGTAAGGGGAGAAAAGCAGTTGTAATCCTCTGGTATTAATTTGCCTCTAGGGAATCCCATTGTTCAGGAAACCAGAATTTCTTCTGAGTTTTGACTCTTCCTCTGATGATTCTCTGAAGAAATTCTGGTTTTCTGAACAATAGGCAAATTAACGCCAGAGGATTACAACTGCTTTTCTCCCCTGCCGTTTTCACCCAATGCGAAACTTCAGGTTTAGGTTAATTTTGATTCAATCGATTCAATTTACCATAATGCACTTCCGATTCACAGTAGTTCGATTAGATTTTCATACTATTAGGGAATAATATCCAAGTACTGTATGTACTAAGTGCGCATTGTGTTGCAGTTGTTGAAGAGGATGGAAATGATGTGACCGTATTGGACACGGCAAATCCGCTGGATGCGTGTCTCCCTTGCTCCAAACTTGGGCGGGATCTGCTGCAAATGTTCCTGGGAGAAGTGGACACTGATATGACCGTACGGGTTGAAGGAAGAGACATTAAAGCGCACAAGTATTTTCGACAAACAATAACCCAGACAGCACAAATGTTACCAACATACATATTTGAGAAAAAAAAAACAGATTTTTGTCCACATAAAATTCCTGAGAATGACAGAGTGCTGTCTAGAATGTGGCGTCACACATTATTCGGTGATGAAATTATTACTTCTCACCTTCAGGTGCATCCTGTCCTCGAGGTGCGTTTACTTTGCCGCGATGCTCAGCGGAGGGTGGTTGGAGAGTACAGGCAATCTCGTGGAACTACAAGGGTAAAAGACATTATTACTCTAGCACTACTGCTTGATCACACCATTCATTTGACTTTCTTCTTCCAGTTTTAGTTACAGAGCGGTCCACTTTGCACTGTGTCACATCTACAGTGGAGCCTCCAAGATTCCCGACGATTTGGACGTGGCCGAAGTAGCATCTCTGGCAGATATGTTCGGTCTGGAGGGTCTGAAAGAAGTGGTGGCATTCACGTTTAAGATGAACTACTGCCACTTCTTCCACAAGCCATGTTCAACCTGCGTTGTAGGCGTGGTCGAGTGTCTACCACTGGCTGCTGCCTACGGTCTCGAAGAACTCAAAGACAGGTTAATTGCATTCCTGCAATCGTTTAATTACTACCAAGACAATAGTAATTTCGAATTTCAAATTACTAGGTGCTTCAAGTGGATCAATAACCAAATGCTGAAGACGTGGCCCACAAAAACATTTGCAGCTCTTCCCGAAGAGCTTCTTGAAATGTGCTACGCATCTGCCAAAGCCGACATTGTAATTCAAATTTAAAGCACAATACATACCAAATTACACACTATTCATAACTGCCTTATAAATACAATTCAAACTTTTAAAAATTTCTAACATGAAAATTCAGTTTGCCAGACAATTTAACATTGTATTTATTAATATGAACCTTCAGACAAATAGCCAAGTTTCTTTCGAAATTTTATTCAGAACCCGGACACTGTTCTGGACACCATTTTACATTGCCGCAAGATTTCCGTCACGATTCCGCAAGTCAAATGGGCCACTCCAGTCGCCCATTTAACAGCTCGTCTCGGCGATGCCTGTTGCCGTTACCTTACAGCAAACATGGCTGCAGTTTTACAGAGCCATAAATTCAAAGACTTGACACAAGGACGAAGCTGGAATTTAGCTTCTGTCGAGGCCGTGTTTTTGGCCACGGTGGACAACGTACCACTGGACATAGCGTGCCGTACGTACGCGCATCTTCATAGCATTTTGGCAATCAGCGTGGAACCCGAAGATGTATGTCAAGCGTAAAATACTCCTCCAAACAAGAATGACTGTGTGCTGAGTTTTTGTTCTTGTAGGGTTTCTCTTCGATGGTGTCGAAGATACACAGACACATGGAACGTTACCTAATCCACAATGCAAATCGTGTTGTGCGTTGCAGCGAATGGCCTCTTTTGTCTGGGGAACTCCAGCAACGTATCAAAGATGGTAAGTAATCAAATCGCTGTATCTAGCAAAATTAAACTTTTTTTTATGTAATTCTTCCTTGTTTCTCACAATTTCAGCTGCGGTAATCGTATTTGAATTTGAAAAACCAATAGCACCACCGCCAAGGCTTTCCAGCTTGAACAAGGTATGTAATTACACAATTTTATGCTTCGCACTACGTTTATATTGGAAGTTCAATGATAAATGCAACCTGGACACTGCCTAAAAAACCATAATGCAAGTCATTACGATTAAACACAATTTATATTTTACTGATATACATAGTTGATAACATCCTAATTTCTCACTAGTACATATTGTACAGTTTGTCAATACTTCTCACCAAAGACTATATTTCATTTTGTTGAATCACCCAAATATTGCAAATAGATGCGATTTTTCAAATTTTTAGTCTCAACCAAAGTAATTATTGTTTCCCAAAGGTTTTACAATTCTGTGCACTATATATTGAAGCTCTTTGGATTTTGAAAATGACCAGTAATTGCGTCAGAATACTAGTGCGATACGATGTCCATATTTTATCCAGGACAAACAGCACATTGTTTATTAGAATGACTGCAACACGAACAGAATTTCTTTACGCTGCAATCAATCTTTGCGTAGAAATTCACACGCACAAGAAGTCAATCTGCAACAGTTGCAAACCGGCGAGGCGCTTCAGCAGCTACATTGCCAAGTGCCGCATCTTCGGCCAAGAAAGAAGTTCCCACAAGACCTGAAGACGATCCAAAATCCTGCACTTTACCCCGATCCGGTCGGGCCAGGACCACTCCAGACATCTCCAAAGTTGCCGCGCGCAAGACGGACGCCTTCAACGCATCAAATCCGTACGCTTCGACGACAAGAATCTCTTGGGAACCTTCGGTACGGCTCAGGCCGCAATCTTCTGCTTCTTCTTCCGCCGTACGTCCCAAGTCCTGGCCAAGGTGTCCGTGTCCGGATCCCAAGGTTAAGAGCCCGCTATTATATTTACACATAGATGGTTTCATTCATATGTTGAGTTACCGTTACGGGTATTTTGTGCAGGGTGCAAGCAGGAAAGCAGAGGACAGCACTGCAAGTGTACCTAGTCCCGCCAAGAGTACAACCAGTGCGAAAAACAGCAGGCCGAAGTCAATTGTTGAAGGCAAGGAAGTGACAAAAGGTAGCGTGCAGGGAAAGAGCGTGACCAGACATTCGTACCCTGGCATCACAGCAACGACAGACACGAGAAACAAAAGCCAACAGAAGCAGGTTAAACCAGTGCCGGCAGCGGCAAATGCTCGCACCACGGCACAAAAGGGCACCGTGGGGCACAACTTGACCGGCAAGACGGCACAGCAACTGCGTCCAAGCACAGTGACCAATGGCAGAGGCAGCAAGCCAAGCATGGAACCGGTGCAATGATGCATATGTTTGTTCACATTTCTCTTTTAGCATTTCTCTCTCTTTTTTATATCTGGCAGCTTGTAAAAAAAAACTAAATCATGCATTTCCTGCTGGATTAATATGTGCTTTCTCAGACATTGCACACACTTGCATATGATGATGTACAGGTCAGGTCGTATGTCACATGCCAATTTGACAACCGTTTTAAAAGTGTACATGGTATACCTATATTTTATTACCAGATTCATTAGCTACCTGTTTGAAGAGTCTATGCCTAAGAGTGTTTTGTAATATAATTACAATATTTACAAATTAATTGGTGCTCTTATTGGACTGCATAATCGTTTTAGTTGTTAGTCCATATACTCAAAAGTACATATAAAGTGAATAAGAAAGTTTAATTCATCTTTGCCATTTGCTATATACAAAATGCAAAACCTTCATTCGTTACTTGCTATTAGGTTATTTTCAGTTGATTTCCACCTACTCAAAAGGGTAAAGTGAACACGAAAAATGCCATTCAACTATTACCGTTTGCTATAAAATAGCAAAATTTGTGTCCGTTACTTGCTGAAATTCACTGCCTTACTCTAGTCATAATTTATTCGTATAAGTATCATTTTTTAAGTTGGCGGTTGTGCAATATAGGATGTATGGAAGCTAAATTTTAGTGCTAACAATTTGGAATTCAAGTTATTATCCTCATAGTATCGCATTTCAGTTCTGAAAATTGTACAATTCGTTTTCCATGTTGAGCAAAATGTAATTACAAAGAGATGAACTCACCACGTAGCATTCTACTTGTCGATTAGCGTTCCGCGGACGTGCGACTTCTTAGCCTCGTGCTCCATGATGGTAGCCTACAAAAGCAAATTTGTTGTGAATTGTGACCTTTTCTTCAGTAAACCTGTAGATGTTTTGCCATGTACTTCATGTACCTGTTCAATAAGCTTCCTCTTATTCATGCCTTTCCTCTCCAACTGCTTCTCTATTATCCTTGCATTATTTGAATACGAATCGGCGACTTCCCTCTGCATGACAACAAACAATATGCTATACTACTTGTTCATCACGCAACAAACGCCCAATATTGAAGCAAATAAAATTGTGCATTTACAGCTTCAATCTCTTCTTCCTCCTCGTCTATTGTGGACACTGTGACGGAGCTGAATTTCCCCATGTTCTTTGTATGCTTTGTCACTAGAATCTGGAGACAGAAACCAAAAGTTAATAACACAAGAACAGAATTTAACTTATTAAAAAAAAAATGAATTAACACGTGGAACAAATATTTAGGGAATATTTCAGCATTCACCTTCTTGGGTTGATCTGGAATTTGACTGAATATGTCGGCTTTCATTGGTCCTTCTCCTGCTTTGAATAAGGCATCTTTGACAACAAAAGTCGCATTCCCCACTTTGCTGTGCTGGTAATACAGAAACAGTCCACACCTAATTGCAGATGCAAAGGAGTGTTTATTGACAGAACACAAGAATATGCGTAATTAATGCACAATTGTTTTGCGGATACAAATCTCACTTTCTGCATTTTTTACGATATTGTCTTTCTATTCCCTCTGGCCATTTCAAGTAAACTACTTCATCCGGAGCGCAAGTCAACTTGTGGGCGTGTTTGCTTCCATCTATCACTCTAGCTCCATCCCGTTTTCGCAAAGGTAATTTGTCCAGAGCGCAATCTGTAACGCACTAGTAGTGTCAAAGATTTATCAGGCCTAATTTGTTACCGACGATTCTAGGCTTACCGAGAATAAGCGTCATCTGACCGCATAAGCAATAATAAACGTTCAGAGGTTTGTCTTCACTATATTCCTCTTGATCTTTTGTGTCCGAACAAACAATACTCCGAGAAACGACTTTCGGCATCGTGAAATTCTACCACTCACCAGAGTCGGAGTTTCTGAAATTACCAAACTGAATTCAAATATATGAAAATGTCAGCCACAGGGAAAGAAATACGCAAGCCGATGAAAGTGCCCCCTAGTGGATGATGGTAACAAACTGTGAGGAACACAGCAACCCATTGATGGCAGTAGGCGTTCTCCTTCGTTGTTTATCCTTCACAACTGAGAGCAGTCATGTATAAACACCACATACTAGTGGGCGGAAATTTTATCAAATCGAAATCGAAGCTCGAACGTTCAGTGTGGGTGTCTAAAATGTAACCAATAGCGTGCCAGCATTGAGCGTGCCCGACTGCTGCGCTCATCTTTTTTGGCGGAGTAGGTCACGTCGTCACGTGACTTTCGAACCACCCCTCTAGGGGGTGGTGACTGCGATCACCAGCTATGACGCCATCAGGTTGCCTTCGTCACCGACCCAAAATGCATTATTACGTAATCATGCTGCCTTCGTCACTGACCCAAAAACGCATCGTGACGTCATCAGGCTGCGTTCGTATCTGATTGGCTGACTGGAAAAGTAGTTCCATGGGTAAGGCCTGCTATTATTTTTATTATATCTTGCAACATAGCTTGCAACACTCATCGCAATCGTCTGGTCAAAATGGCTGCCACGAATTCATTGGTGATGCAGCAAGCATCGACGAATGCGATCGTTCCTAAACCCGAATCTTACGAAAAACCTAACAAAATGGAAGATTTGGAATTCCCATACTGCGATGAAGTATCAAAGTACGAAAAGATCGCAAAGATCGGCCAAGGGACCTTTGGGTAAGGGTAAACGACAGAAGCCGCCCAAGCCCGGTCATATTTATAGGCCTAATAAGGGAAAAAGAAATGTGTGAATAAAGTAATTTTCGCTAACAAATTCGAAATCGAGAACTTGGCCAATTTCAGAGAGGTGTTCAAAGCACGCAACAAAACGACAAGGAAATTTGTAGCTCTGAAAAAGGTGCTCATGGAAAACGAAAAAGAAGGGGTCAGTTTTAGTGCCCTAAATCTCGATGAAATTCGAAATTACAAATCCGAAGAAATGAATACATGATCGATTGCAGTTCCCTATCACTGCTCTCAGAGAGATCAGGATACTACAACTGCTAAAACACGAAAATGTAGTGAATTTACTCGAGATTTGTCGAACTAAAGGTATATATACTGTATACCCTTGCAAGAATTTTGTTGTTTTGCAATGGTTTTTTTACCAAGCTTTGTACGAGCTTTTACACTCCATATGCAGCAACACCATTCAATCGTTTCAAGAGTACTTTCTACTTGGTGTTTGACTTCTGCGAACACGACCTGGCTGGATTGCTGAGCAACATCAATGTGAAATTCTCACTGGGAGAAATCAAAAAAGTCATGCAGCAGTTGCTCAACGGTCTCTACTTCATCCACAGTAACAAGATTCTGCACAGGGACATGAAAGCGGCCAACATCTTGCTCACCAAAAACGGTGTGCTAAAGTTGGCCGACTTCGGTCTCGCCAGAGCCTTCAGCATCAACAAAAATGGCCAGGCTAACCGCTACACCAACAGAGTTGTGACACTCTGGTACAGGCCACCAGAGCTGCTTCTTGGTGAACGCAATTACGGACCACCAGTAGACCTCTGGGGTGCTGGCTGCATCATGGCTGAGATGTGGACCAGAAGTCCCATCATGCAGGGCAACACTGAGCAGCATCAGTTGACGCTCATCAGCCAGCTCTGCGGCTCCATAAACACGGAGGTCTGTTGTGCTAGAAACAAAAACCAAAAAGGAACTGGCCCCAGCCCAATTGTTAACAGAACGAGATCATTTGCACGTTTTCTTGTTGAGGTCCCAACACATATTCACAAGCAATCACATTATACTAAATAAAGGAGATAAATACAACAACACTTAGCACAAAATTTGAGGCCTGGCCAACTAAGAGCCATTCCAGTCGTTGTGAACATATTTGCAAAACCAAAACGATGTTTTGTGACACTATTAAAAAGGCAATTACGGTCTTCCCTCGATAATCCGGCGCCTCCGGTAATCCGGCGTTTTTTTGGCCTTCCTACTGAAATTTTTTTTAGTAAACTTGTCAGGAGGTAAATGAAGATTTCAATCGTAAGAATTTGTGTACATTCGTGTTGATAGAATTTATTCCATTCACTCTGTTTCTATTATTTATGCTGAAAAATGGTTTCTGCAGAATTCCTGAAATGACTGAAAATAATCTGTAGAAAACGTACAAATCTGAAATTCTGAAAAATATCTGCAAACTATTAATATATTTTTGGCTAAAACTGCAGTCGCAGTTGCACCTGAAAATATGCTGCTACATTTTCTGTAGATATAATCTACAAATTTATAGGGATTTCTGTAGATTTTCTGCAGAAACCAGTTTTTCTGTAGAAAATGTGCAGCATAATTTTTCTTGGGTATTGCTACAAAAATTTGTTCTTAATTTGTACTGTTTCAGCTTCAGCTTGTTCTTCAACCTTCAATACAAATGTGTAACATACATGTGTACAATAAAACGTAGTTTCTGCCGTTAAAATTCGTCATTATTAGTTAATTTCCGGTAATCCCATATCTGCCGGATTAACGAGGGAGGACTGTAGTTAAAAATCTTGGAACAAATGTTCCTATTGTAATACATATTTGTACATGAAATGCTTTTTCTCTTGTAATTAAGTCAAAGATATGACATGAAAATATCTGTTTATCGATAAATTTTTATTTCTAATTTCCTTTGGTTCAAGACATCGCAGCACATTGGTTGTCCTATTACTGTATTACGGAGCTTTAAGTGAGCAAAACCGTTACAGTACAATTGGGAGCCCTTTACGCACTTCCTTTGTTTCTTACCTGTACATTTTTCAGACTATAGAACACCCCTTTCATAAACACATTTTGTAGCGAATGTTGGATGTTGCTTCAAACCTTCCAAAAATGTAAAAATCCCATATTAAAAAGGTCAACAAACATACACTGGACATGGCTGAATATGCACCCTTTTAGGACTGAAATATTTGGTTACCATTAACCAACAAATATTTAAAATACATAATTTAACTGCTCCTATTGACTTACGTTATTTTTGAGGTGAACTTTGATCCTAAATGGTACCATCTGGCCATCGTGGTGGCGTTTCCTTTCATATGAAGCCTGAAATAAATTTCTAACAATGTTGGTATGCATAGGTTTGGCCCGATGTCGAGAAGCTGGAGTTGTACCCGAAGCTCGAGTTGCCAAGGGGCCAGAAGAGGAAAGTTAAAGAGCGACTAAAGGCTTACGTGAAGGACCCTTACGCGTTGGACCTGCTCGACAAACTGCTGACACTGGATCCAAGCAAGCGCACCGACAGCGACAACGCGCTCAACCATGATTTCTTCTGGACCGATCCTATGCCCAGTGACCTGGCCAAGATGCTCTTCCCTCACCCACAGTCCATGTTCGAGTACCTAGCTCCACCAAGGAGAAGGGTTCAGCAACCACCACATCCCGGTCAGGTTGCTCCCAAGTTGCCAATGGCCACTCAAGAAGGACAGTACCACGATCGCGTCTTCTAAATCAATGTTACGCAGTTGCCGATAGTGGCTGTTGATGAATGTGATATGATATTTTGTACGCAATGGGATAATAAATTATGTATAAAATGACGAGAGCTCTAACTTTCTAATTCCAACTCGGGTATGGCTCGGTTTCCTAGAAAACCTACTTACATGAAATCGTAAGGACATAACAGTTTATCCACACAAGGGCATTTTACGCATCAATCAATTAGAAGTATAATTAGGAAATGTGCAAAACAAATTTTAGTAATCGTGTGGGATGAATCTTCTAAATTTTTAAGTCATTGCCTCGACAACTCGTTTTTGCAGGAAGCATGATATTGCCAGTGACAAAAGTGTTACTTTTATTTTCTATACCCCATTCCAGAGAATAGCAGGCAGCAATTCTGTGCAATACAGAAAACAACAACCATTGTACTTAACATAAGCACAGGGAAGAACAATTGAGGAGGGAGAACCGGGTGCAGCTCATTGGGTTTGATTGGCAAGTTTTGAGGTCGTTTGGGTTCATTTTTTTCAGTTATGCGAATTTCTCTTATAATAATAATTACTATAATAATAATAATAGTAATACGAAGAGCTGTCAGAAATATGTACACGGGTTAAAACGGTCTTATAGTATTTTGTTTCCTTCGAAGTAACACAATATATCCCAGTTCGGGAGTGAAAGATGGACACTTGACATGGTTCCGTACGGTTACTATATAATATGTACGACAATATTACATTAGATGGGGCAAATTTGTATATTATCATATAGTATATGCTGCCAAATCTTATTCATCTTATTACACACAAATGCGAATGGCAGTCACAGCAGCGGCAACAAAATCTTCCAACTCTGACCGTACTCAATCTCTCGCCCTTAAATTATTGTTCCCGCATCTCAAATAGACAGCATGCTCCTGGTCGATTAAAGTTAATACTAAAACAAGAAACAAGGGGGGAAAAAGCAAATACAGGAACAAAATCCTTGAATTTAAGCATCAGCACAAACAGTTATTTCCAACATTTTAACATGAATGTGCTACGACAAAGTGCCCAAGCGTGTAAACTTCTCAAAAATAAAAACCCACGTACAGCTCATATAATAGTATATATATAAAATTTCAAATTCAAAAACCGCAAATATTGTCTTCAGAATAGAAAATAAAAGACAAACTTTATCGCAAAATGTACTGGGGTTTAGCGCGCGGCAACTCTTCCAACTCGTCATCTCCGATCGATTTACACTTCACCGTTTTCAACAAGAAGCCTTTTTTATCATTCAAAATATTTCTGTATTTTTCAACTTTTTCATATAATATGTATAGTATAACAAGACGCTGGGGGGGGGGGGAAGACTGGAAGGGAAAAATGTGACGGTTTCAGGGAAAGGAGCATATACGACCAAAAAAATCTCTTTTTCGCATTACATATACATATATAATTACTATGTATCTTTTTTTAGTTATATAAACGGTGATGAAATCGGTGACGATCGATAGAGATAACAATCAACAACAACAATAATTATAACAACGTGACAAAGAAGTGGAAAAACCATATCACGCCGTATCGCATTCGTATCTTGCGGCGTGCCGCACGGATTCCTCCTTTCTGTAAGAATATTAGAAAGAAAAACTGATGGGAAAACGTTATATTTCTTTTCCTGTCACACACAACACAATCGCGCACACAGTCGAAGGAGAAATAAATGCCTTTTATGGCATTATATATCTTATACACATATAGAAATCAAGCGACAAAATAAAGGCAGTTGTGAAATAATGCCACAAGGTGCTGTGTTTTTCTCATCCACCTTCAAAAGTAATCTTTTTAATCTTATTACATTATTGGAATCAACTAGTTTATAACATCGATCCCATTGCTTCCATATCGTCCAAGAATAAGAACAGTGATGGATTCCCAACTTTGTTCTTATCTTTGGATGCATTGTTGGGGAAAAATGGGGGTGGAAGAAAGCAGAAAAGATATTAGAATTAATTAAAATAAGGTAGGAAAACGAGAAAGAAAATTTGAAGGCAAACAACTGAGGTCCAAGGAACACGCACTGCCCAAATGCGAACCTCAAACATTATTTCCACAATAATA
Source organism: Glomeris maerens (assembly GCA_023279145.1). Taxonomy (NCBI): domain Eukaryota; kingdom Metazoa; phylum Arthropoda; class Diplopoda; order Glomerida; family Glomeridae; genus Glomeris; species Glomeris maerens. Next base: position 487 of record WWPM01024134.1, on the reverse strand, counting down.
ATAATAATAATAATAATGATAATAATAATAATAATAAAACGTTGACATCATGTATTTTACATGCACTATAATCGTTTTACAAACCGCCAAGTTAAACTAATTCTTTTTCGTACGACATTCAAGTTTTAATATCGCAAAACTTTCTCAGGAAAAGGAGGCGTTTTGGGTTAGGTAAGGGCATGATGTCCTTCTTGTTCGCAACACATTCAACTTGTCGCATTGCAAACTGTATAAGAATACCATTATACATGATATAACATCGTTAATAAAAACTATTCTCACCGAAGCATATTTCTTATTTGTTTTTCTAAGCAAACAACACGCAGGGCCCCGAAACCAACAAACTAATAACTCTTATAATATTTCATCGCACACCCAAAAATATTACATTGCAAGTCGCGGCCACACAGTACCATTCTCTAAATAGGCCATTGATTGTTGTTTTCCTGTCCTTATCTTCTATGCATATATACCAATATGCATAAAT
>WWPM01024133.1:0-20454 GCA_023279145.1 Glomeris maerens | reverse complement strand
ATATGTGGCGCCGCCTAGTAGGTACTATAGGTAATATAGCATCAAGGTTATACAGCATCGCCGTGACAGAGTTCACTGGCTTGCTCACCGCTGGCCAAACAGCCATATTTCTCCTCAATTCCACCTGAGAGACACTACCCAGCTTAAACGCAATTGGCTGTAGCAGTCCCGCCCACACCAATTGAGAGGAAACGTGGCAGAACCAATCAATGCTAGGCATCATGATGGCCATTTCCACCATTCTTGGATTCATCAGAACTGAAATAAAACTATATTTGCTGAAAACTAAAAGCCGCAACGAAAAAAATAAAATTCTACACTACATGACATGTTTCTTGCCGTAACTAACCGGACGTTGTGTAGCTGCAAGTGCTTGAATAATGTCGGCGTCGCCGCTACCAATCCGCTATCTGGTAGCTGTTTACATAATTGCAGATTCATATAAATTATCATATACGCACTGAAGCTAATCGATTTTATTGAAACAACTGTGTTTACGGTTTGGTATTTGCTATTTGTTGTAGGCTATCAAACAAGACATGCGAGCCAAGTAAATTCTGAAATACGTTGTTAGTGCACAACTACCGCAATCAAAATCAACCCAACGCCCGAACCGCTACCGCTCCCAGAACTAGTTGCTGTTTGGAATCAGCTGCGATAAGGTTTTCAGTTAAAAATGTGCGGACTGTTGAACGACAACGCCTCATCGAAGTTTCATTGTGATCAGTCGCGAATAGGAGATTGATCGGTGTCTGTTCGAATTGAATCGCATTCGTCACGATTGCCGATCGCAGTTGTGGTGCGAACGGAGATCGTTGTTGTCAGCTTTTGTTTTGTTGAGTTGTTGCGCAGACGCCATTTTACACCATTTTCTACTGTTGGCGATCGCTCGCAAATGTGAAAAGATGCGTGAGTGATGTGAGCTGTTCGAAATAAAAACGACTCGCGGCCTCATGTGGCACCACCACGTTCGTCGAAGATTTCGTAATAAACCGAAGGACAGTAATCAGAAACTTTTGGCAAGGAAGGTGGCCGTTTGTTTTGCAACACAGAAGAAAGCTTCAGCTCAATTTGAAGCTTTCGTTGTTTTCATGGAACTATGAACCTGGATTCGTTGTCTCTGGCCTTGTCTCAAATTAGTTATTCTGTGGCTAATCTGACCAAGAAGAATTACAAATCGAGCATCCAGGAGCTTTCTTACGTGAGTTCAAAAAGAAACATAGAAGTGGTAAAATAAAAAAAAGAAAGAAAGAAGCGAAATTAGGCTTAGTGGGACACGAGTTCAAACTTGTAGTAATAGAGACCAGTTGAACTCATAGTATATGCTCAACATTGATTTTCTACTTGCAATGCCCAGAATAAAAGCGGGTATTTCTTGTATTTGATGATTTGCAGATCGTTTCGAAACACGGGTTAGAGGCAGAAAGATATTTGTTGCGGTGTCTCTTCTCTCATGTTGACTTCAGTGGGGATGGTAAAAGCAGTGGAAAAGATTTTCATCAGGTACCAAATAAGATTGTTTTTTTAAATGTCTTGTTTTAATGACAAACGTGTTTCGCAATTAAGACGCAATACCTGATTCAAGAGTGCACAACGTTGATTGCAAAGCCAAATTGCGTCTCCAACTTGAGTTTTGCAATCGACAATCCACTGCATCACCAGAAGGTACATATATTGAACCTGAAATGAACTCTTCAATTGTTGTCTTTTTTTTTTATCGAGGTGAATCAAGGTACGACAGCCAACTTTTGCAAATTTTACAAATATTTACAAGATATTTCAATACAATGTTTAAATGTCATGTGTGGAATTAACTTGGTATTTTTTAAATCTAAGCACAGATTTAACTTATCCTTTAAAGAGTAATTACGATTAAAGGGAATTCACACTGAGTATTTGTAGCTGACCACAAACAAATGATGTAAATCAAGTTTCATAGTTAACTTTTTGTGGAGTGGGTACAAGATCCAATACTGACATTATAATTATTTAGAACTGCTCGATCAGGATGTGATCAATTATACTATTTTTAAATAATTAAAGCAACGATGGAGATGTGCTTAGTGCATGTGTACCACAGAACTTGTCAGGAGCGATAGACAAATTAGTAATTTTGCAAATGATGCTAGAATATGTTGCTGAATACCTATTTGATTGCAATTTTTTTTATTAATGACCATGCAGCTGGTTTATTAGTTTATTGATGAAGATAGCCTTTATTATACTAAGGCATATGTTAATGCATATTTTCATACTGTTCAGGCAATTCTTAATGCTATATATGACTATTTAAGATTAAAAAGGTTGACTGACTTTTCAATTGGTAACTTATTAAATTGTTAGTGCGTGAGTACATTCGCTCGTTAAAATTCGTGATAGATATAAAACAATTTCGTTTGCCCTATTATTACAGTGGAATTAAACATAATGAGGATGTGTGAGTGTTTTCGTTTTTAAGTCGCCAGGTTGTTCTTGATGTTATTATCTGAATGTACTTTCAGCCGTTGTGTTTGTAATTTACCAGTCTTGATGGTTTGCAGAATTTCTTTTAAGTTGGTATGGGAACAGTTCTTTAAAGCAATGCCCCTATAGTACCTAATTTCATCTTGAAAGAGAAAGAGAAAATAAGTTTGCGTTGATATGATTACGATGTGGAATAATTTGAAATGTCTTCGGTCAGAGTTTAAGACCATCTGCCCAACTTTTCCCGCAACTGACCAAAGTTCTGAAGCTAACCCGTGTTCAAGAAGTCGTTTTCGGTGTTGCATTGCTGCATTCATCACATCCGGAGACGAGACAGTTTGCTGCACAGTTTGTAAAGCAAAAGCTTCCAGAGCTGCTGCATTGCTACATTGATCCTGGTTAGGAAAGAGATGTTGGCTTGCTTGTCTTAGAGCATGTAAGATCTGAGTGTGTTTTTGTCATTTGTAGATTCAGGTGGACTGCAAGACAGCAACCTTCAGGACATAGCCCCTGAAGTTCTTCATTTGATTGTGTGTTTCCTGATAACGGGAAGTAAAGATCAACTTGGCATAGCTCAAGAGCAGAGGGAATCATTTCTAGCATCTCTTAGGAAAGGTATATGTAGTTATTTTATATATTTTTGGTTTGCAGTGTGTTAACAGTGTTTCTGCATCCTTCCCAGATTATCCTAGAGACAGGGTTCCTGTCATTCTTGCACCATTAATATACCCTGATAAACAGGATATCCCCGCAGATAAAATTCTCAGTGGCTTCTCTGATTTGACTGTAACAATGGTGAAGACTGAATTTGTTTTGTGAATGTCAATATTTTTGTGTTTGCTTCATGGTGGTCTTATTTGCAGCTGGAAAACGAATTGGCGGAAGTTATCGCCGAAATGGGCTACGGATTCTGTTCAACGTACGACATTAATTTGCTTTGCAAAAAAAGTAGGAATCTAGAAACTGAAAATATTACAAATTGGTGTCATTTCTCTTAGGATGGAAGAGTGCCGCAATAATTTAATGCAGCTTGGAGCGAGGGAAATAACTGCAGCTGCAGTCGCTAGAGTTTTGGCTATGATGGCCAGAACTCACAGTGGCCTTGGAGAACAACTATCGTTGCAAGTAAGGTTACCAATTGTACGTCTCCGCTCTCACCTTGTGAGAAACATGCCGGCGGGTAATTAGGAACCTCAAAGAAATTTCATTCCAAGTCGCCAGTAATGGAGATAAAAGATAGACTTTCGTGATTGTTGGTTACTTCATGTAGTTTGCCCAAAGATAAATTGCATTCCGGGTGTACCGTTTCATTTCACAATTTTTGCCAAGTTTATAAGACAACTGATGTATGAAATGTTTCTCAACAGTTTTGATTGTTTGGTGAGATACATCGACCCATTTCTGTTATTGGTTATCCATGACAAGTCATAATTATGAACAACATAATGATAATAATACCCGTATTCTCAGAATTGCCAATGAACTATTGTGATGCATGTATTATTTGCTGTAAAGCTATTGGGCATACAAAAGAAAGTACAGAAATTAATTTTGTCTCAATGACATGATTTCACACATACAATATTTCTTCACTTTTATTCATACGTCTGATTAGTCACAAATTGATATGCATGTTTGACTGTAGTTTTTCCCAGCGCACTGTTACGAAATTAGTAAAATAACTTTTATGAAATATTGCCTAAATAAATGGATTCTTATCATATTTAACTTTCTGTGAATGATGGGTCACATAGATCAGTATGTAAATATTGACTAATCCCTCAAAATTTTACTTCCAGAATTTGCAGAATGCTAGCTCAATTTGGAATGATAGTAAGGACAAACCCGACGGCCTTCAGTTGACAACATGGAATGTTGAAGTTTTTGTTCAAACAGTGCAGGATATGGTCAGTAGCAATGACTGTCGAGTCACGTTATTACTGGCTGTGTAATTAAATGGCACATTTTTCAATTCTAGAATCCAGCATTGCAATGGAGAGAAGTGATTTCGCAGTTGGACCATCCAGGATTTATATTGAAGGATAGACAGGGATTGAAAATACTTCACCAAGGCCTGTTGAGAGGATTAGGACACGAGAGTTTTCCCATTTCTTTCCTATATCATCGCTGGAAAAATTCTGAAAGCCAGGTAGCGCAATCTGAAATGCTTTATTCAGAGGAATTGCCTCCTAGCTGTTAGTTTTGATAATTATTATTATTTCTGCTGCGTTGTTTTCCAGCTTGCGTACCTGCATCAAATCATTAGGAATCCTGACATAATGTGCTTTATGGACTATCCGAATAATGCAGTGGCAATTGATGTATTGAAAGCTCCACCTGAAGAAGACAATCGAGAGATTGCTACTTGGTATTATTCCTCGTGGCGTATTCTCACATCATGTGATGCACTGTTTTTTTTTACTGGGATTTATATCGTGTACAGGAAATCGCTGGATTTGATAGGCACTTTACTGCACTTGTCAGAAGCTGGCCACTTTGCTCAGGTACACGAGCTCTTCAAATTCCCAGTTCAGCTGTGTCCAGATGTGCTTGTTCTTGGTTTGCTGCAAATAAACGTAGGGGGCAACAGTCGTTAGTTTGTGTTCATGGATTGATGCCTTTTTTATTGATACATCGTTTTGCTGTTGTTAGCAACCGATGAATATGCTGAGACAAGAGCTGCTGACAACTGTGATGCCAATATTTTTGGGCAATCACCCGAATTCAGCAACAGTCCTGCAGCATGCTTGGCATTCACAGGTATGTGTATTTCTAGATGGTCATTTTCAATACGTGTTATCTGAACTGCTATTTTTAATAATTATGTTTGAAATGCAGTCGTCAACTATCAGGAACATCATAATGCATGCAATGGCCGAGTACTATGTGCGTGGGGACAATGATCAAACCAGACTTTCTAGAATTCTAGAAGTGGCGCAGGATTTGAAAGTAAGTTGCTGTTTATATTTATATATGTAATTCAAAACGAACAATTTTGAATTTGAAGTATGTCTGCACATGTTCTCGCAGTTATTACAAATGTATTTCCAGTGTGGAAAAATTAAGAGAATTCCTAAATGAATAAATAGTTAATAATTCAAGATGACCAGTGATAGGGAAAATCTGAAAATTTATAACGAGTTGAAGACAAGGAAACGGGTTTTTACTGTTGCGATTTTCTAAAAATTTTCCAAATGGCATTGTTGGCAGGAAAATTGTAATTGCTTTCTATCCGATATTTTTATGTCATTCATGTGCATCTCAAAAAAGCTCATGCGTTAATAAGCTTAACCTGTAATTGAACGCCACCTCTTTATGGAGCTCCACCGTGGAAAGAGTGGTTGAGGGGCACCTTTTAATTGAATGTCGGTCGCCCCTTTTATTACTGCGCACTTCAATTGTCTTACATCGATTAATTGCATGCCGATTAAGGACTACTCCCACCTGAAAATTTAAGTTTATGCAGTCTACTTTCGTTTGGTGTTTGAAATTCTCATGTTTATCTTATTTGGGAAACTTTATTGAGAGTTAATTTAAAACACTATGCACTGCTTTAATAGTTATTAAGGTGTTAAAGTTTGTATTTAATTTTAAATTGACTTGCGACTCGTAATTATGGCCATCTAGTCGACAAGTAGATCGCCACCTCGACGGAGGGAATATACAATAATTTCCAACTATTTTTTAGAGATTCCCATATTGTTACTACCATATCAAGTTGTTTAATTTTGTGGTCTAATTCTACGATTTTGTACTTTAGGCCCTATCCATGCTGTTGAATACTCCAACGTTTCCGTTTGTTATCGACTTGGCGTGCCTGGCATCAAGAAGGGAGTACCTGAAACTTGACAAATGGTTGAGCGACAAAATCCGGGAGCACGGGGTTATTTGTTTGCATTTCCCTGTTTCACGTTGATCGCCGTGCTCATTCGCAAATTGTGTGCTTTTTTTCAGGAGTCATTCATACAGGATAGTGTGAATTTCTTGAAAAGGAGATGCCCGCAAATAATGGGTGGAGCAGTAAAGGAGGAAAATCTGCCAAAAAGTGCTCAACTTCCTGCCGAAACCTTAGCTACGATGCTGACATGCCTTCAAGCCTGCGCAAGGTGATGTAGCAAAATTCTCGTCATTTTATATCAATATGCATTTATTTTGGTTTCTTGTTATATTGCAGCAATGTGTCACCAGAGCTGTCGGAAGTTATTTTGACCATGGGTAGCAATTGTAATGTTTTGCTCAATAAACGGCAGCTTCCACCTGGCGTGATCAAAACTCCGCGAGGGATGGAACCGGTATTTTCTCAGCCGAGCCATGGCAATCAGGTTAGTGTTTTAGTTTGTGCATTGACAAGAATGTCAACTGATCTGGAAAATGTATGCTGCTGCTTTCTACGATTTAGCTGTTGTCCACCCAACTGGTAGAACCGTTATCTGGCATTTTTCCTGGCTTGCCGATAAATTCCAATGCAAACAGTGGGTACAATTTGCCTGGTTCTATTGGGTCATTATCCACTCCAAGTTCTCCTGCCAAGATTTTCCCCAATTCTCCCACTGCCGTTGGACAGAGCTCCTTCTCTACAATAATGCCACAACTTTCAGGAAAGTTATGTTGGTTGTTATGCGTGGCAATGCAGCATTGCTTGCGTAGGAGACATATTGTTCACCTGTATTGGGGGGGGGGCATATTTACTGCAATTACAAATTGTAAGCTTTTTCCAAATACATATTTGCAAGTGCGTGCCGATAATCATAAATTAACCATGTTCGAATTAGTGTTTCCTTAAGCATTTTTAGTCGGTGTGTTTTCTGAATACCTACTTCTGAGTTGTAATGCCTTGAACATAGGTCATTTTGTGACTCGTGCATATTTTTGGGATGTGCTTTCTGAAAGTGGGTTGTAAGTAGCACTTGCACATAGGTATACATTTCTGAACCTTAAACAAGGTTCGGGTATGAAGGAACCATTTCTATAATTTTTGTACTTAACTTGCACAATACTTAGAAATTACTGTTCGGTTTACGGTTGTCTCTCTCTCTCTCTCAGTGATGCATAGCTTAAAAAATCAGTATTTGCAATGTGGCTGTCTCCTGTGTTGGATATTATGTAAAGTGATAAAATTGAAATTCAAGGGAATTAGTGAAGCTAGAGTTTTGAAATTTATGTTGCGAAATTATAAAAATGTGCGCAATCCTATCTATTTTATTATGTTTTGGTTTTAAAATGTTGTTACATTGAGCAGCAAAAATGCGAGAAACTGCTATGGAATTTCTCATTATTACCTTGTTTAGTTTGGAATAATTCTCTTGGATCCAATTGGGGCAAACTGTATACTCCTTATATAGCACTATTTGCATTGCTTAGCATTACAACCTTCAATTTGTGACTGTTACATATAAATATATTAAGATTAGTCGATTTTGTCTAGCTGATTGACCTGTTGAAGATGCAAAATGTTTTATCCGAAATATTTATTTTGCTGATTATAGGTGTAACATCAAATGCGGTTCTTAATCCCAATTTGGGAACAATAGGCTCCAAAGCTCCATTTGGTGGTCCGCAAACGATGGATAACAGACTTCGCCAAGGTTCTGTTAATAACATTGAAAAATATAAAGTCGAAATCAGTGTTGTGATGTCTAATTCATTGAACAGGATTTGCTGGAGATATATCGGCTATTTTTCCTGAAATTTGCCAAACCGTCGCGAAGGAAGTTGAAGAAGAAGCAACCGGCTATTTCCGTCGCATTTACAACCACCCTCCTCACCCGACGCTGACAACAGATGAAGTACTGGAGATGCTAAAGCGATTTAGAAATTCACAAAATCAAAGAGAAAGGGTAATGTAAATTGGATTGAGGAAATGGTGCTTTCGCTAATGGGATGCATGAATTTTGCAGGAAGTTTGCAATTGCATGTTGAAGAACCTGTTTGAGGAGTTCAAGTTCTTTCCGCAATATCCAGATAAAGAATTGCAGACGACAGCACAGCTTTTTGGCGGAATCATTGAACAAGGATTAGCTACGTGAGTTTTAGTATTCTGTGAACCCATTTCATATTGGTCACCTATAATGCAATGGATTACAATCTTTTTTTATTCATTATTTTAGGTGCAGTTACATGGCTTTGGGTGTCGCCCTGCGCTGCGTATTGGATGCCCTTCGCAAGCCCGTTGGTAGCAACATGTATTTCTTTGGCCTTGCCGCCCTGGATCGCTTTAAGAGCAAATTGAAAGACTACGCGCAATATTGTCAACATTTGGCATCTATTCCACATTTCCAAGAGTTTCCGCCACATCTTATCGAGGTACGTCTGCTTGTTTTTGTCGAGCTTTTTAATGTTAAAATAATAATTTGTATCATGCCTAACAAGTGGACAGTGTGATAGTGAAAAAACAGGAGGCTTTCTCTCCCTTCATATATCTCAGTAACTGACGACTGGTACAGTAGTTCTGTGGGGGGGGGGGACAAAATTGCGGTTTATGCGAATGGCGTGGCTTGAATGAGTACCACTGATTGGCCCATGTGTTGGTAAAGACCCAAATAGGATTGCAGTCTTTTGCCTGATAGTCATTTGCATTTGCTCTCCTGGTATGTTTGCATCTGTGTAATTATATCTCAGGGTTCTCACCAGTCAGGAAAAAATAATTACATTTCTGTGATGCTGGTTTATCGGGGGGGGGGGGGGGGAATCGGTGTTTTCGCTTGATATGACATGCATCTACAGTGAGCCCTCGCCACACGCGGTTCGTTTATCACAGATTCACTCTATCGCGGTTTTTAAAAGCAAAAAAAAATTATTATACATGCGTACAAAATTGATCAAAATTATACAGCGAAGCACCCCCGCAAATCCGTCAATGGCAAGTATTGTATTCGATTTATGAATAATGTCATCAAATGCTCTCTATTGAATAATACGAGTGTAATAGGGCCTAAAGAGGTGCTATTTCAAGTCTAGAGGGCTCTAATAAATGTTAAAAATCGTATTTAGAAGGCCGTAAACAGGTTTCCTATGCTCTAAATACAACAATTTTTCATTTATAGCATAGAATCCTACTTTGCGGAAATTCATTTATCGCTTTAGAGTCTGGAACGAGGGCTTACTGTACTGAAATTGTAAACATAACGTGGATTTTTATTACGTGTAGTTGTGTACATTCATTTTTAAATGAAATGCGTTACTCTGCATCTTGTGAAGTTGAATTGTTGGATTCGATGATTTGCTTGGTTTTTGCAATGTTTGCACAATCTGGAAATTCATGAAATTTGGCTTCATATCTTTGGGGACCATGCTGTACAAAAACCAAACTCCCCCAGCTTGCAATCTAGTCTCCATTTTTCTACAACAACCGCTTTTAAGAGTTCTGAGAAACGCTGTTGTCTGAATTGGGGCCTATTGAGTATTCATTTAAAAAACTGAGTGGTAGCTTTATTCGCTTCTTGTCAATTATTAGATCCTTTGTAGCACTTGCTTTTTGTTGACATATTGAACATTCTGCAAGGCATGTACATTACTGATTTTGCACATTTTTGAACGACCCAAAGCAATTATTTTTAGAATGAAAGAATTGGTTTCATTTGTTTAATGCAGTACATTGAGTATGGATCAAGAAATCAGGAGCCGCCTAACAAACCTCAGGAGACAGTTATGCCTCAATCTCTAGCTGTTGGTTCTGGTATTGTAAATAAGAATGTTGTGACTGCTGCAGTCACCACCACCAGCAGCATTACAAAGCCAGCAACTTCATTGTCGAGGAACGGGAAAGTAACCAACACGGTGATGTTTTTTGCTAATGATGCCCTAGACATTCGCACTTGTTATAAAAGTTAATGTTATTTTTTAAATTTACAGCCTTCTATCGCCAACGCTACAAATATTGACACTCTTTTGGTAGCAACGGAGAAAGATGACAAGATGGTTGTTCCCCCTGACTCGACGCAAGATAAAATTGCATTTATTTTCAATAACCTGTCTCAAGCAAATGTTGCCCAAAAGGTAAGCTTAAAGTTTGTATGCAATGTATCGTAAATTTTGGCACCGTCCAATTTAGTTATATTTGTTGATTTTTTTTCTAGACGGAAGAGATGAAGGAGCTGATGCTTCAGGAATATTTGCCATGGGTTTCTCAGTACCTGGTGATGAAAAGAGCAAGCATCGAGCCCAATTTTCACTCCTTGTATTCTAATTTCTTGGATAATCTCAAAATGCCCGAATTTTCTACAATGGTTGTGTCGGAAACGTTTAGAAATATCAAGGTAAAAATGGTAATTTTATTGTTGCTCATCAAAGTCCGCAATTTATAATATTATATTCTGTGTTGCGCAGGTTTTGCTAAGAAGCGACAAGTCAATAGCCAATTTTTCCGATAGATCTCTTCTTAAGAATCTTGGCCATTGGCTTGGAATGTTGACAATTGCCAAAAATAAACCAATCCGTCAGATTGTAAGCATCCGTTTTCATGATAATTGCAATTTAATTGAAACGCGTGCATATTTCATGTGGCTTGTTGTTTTCAGGATATTGACATGAAGTCTTTGCTTGTGGAAGCGTATCACAAAGGACAACAGGAATTGCTATATGTTGTCCCTTTTGTAGCGAAGGTCTTCGAATCGTGTGCAAAAAGCAGGGTTTGTTTCGAAACATTTTATATTCGCTCTTGTTTCCAATTACATTTGCATAAAATTGGCTAACAATTTGAATTGCTATGTTGTTTCCCAAAGTGCATATCGTTTTCTTAACTGATATTCCAGCGGTCATGTTGCATAAATACCTATTTAAAATATTTTGTTGCATCTGTGAACAGTCATTGAGTGAAATTGATACACATTGTACGTAATTTTTGTAGGTGTTCAAACCTCCAAGCCCCTGGACCATTGGAGTGATGAATTTATTGGCTGAACTTCATCAGGAGCCGGATTTGAAGTTGAATTTGAAGTTTGAGATTGAAGTTCTGTGCAAGACTCTCAACATCGACATTAATGTGTGTTATTTGTGTGTCGTGTGTATGCTATTTGCTTTCTGTTTATACTTCGTTTTAATAACCAGGAGCTGAAGCCGGGTGTGTACCTGCGAGACTTGGACCGCCTAGCAAAAATAGAGCATCAGTTGTCGCACCCGTTGCGAAAACCTGAACCTGTACAAACTGTCGAAGAACCTCCTCCCCCTCCTCCTCCGACTACAACAGTTCAGCCAAGTACACAAACTTCAATGTCAATGGCTGTGAGCAGTGCTCCGGTAACTGCAGTGCCGCAGTTGGGGCCCCCGGAACCGAGGTTCTCCTATCATGAGATCAACATCACGTCCAGTGCGGGATTAACTCCACATATTGTCATCAACAGCCATGTTTGTGCACTGTTTATTGTCCTTTGAAAATTATTATTGCCAGATGTTGCAGAATATGTGGTAATTTGACACTTTTGTCTCTGGAAGATTGCATTGTTTCAAGCTCATCCTCATCTCAAGAATTTCGTGAGGTTAGCTGTTGAGAGAGCAGTCCAAGAGTGGATTCATTTAGTGGTTGATAGATCAACGAAAATAGCATTGACCAGTTGTGAGCAGATTGTCAAAAAGGTGATTTGTTGTTGTTTTTGTTTTTTTGCCAAGTTTATATGGTCGGTTGTGTAGTTGAATAACTTCTGGAAATTATGTGTTAACAGGATTTTGCACTGGACCCAGAGGAATCACGCATAAGCGCAGCAGCACATTACTTGGTTCGAAATTTGACTGCAGGGATGGCAATGATCACATCTCGTGATCATCTGGCAGTCAGCATCAACAATAACCTTAAAAGCGCCTTCCTTAATGCCTTGAGGGTAAGAAAGTGTGGCATTTCGATCGAGTAATCGGTGATCACATGGCAGAGTTGAAGCAAGAAACAAAATGTTTTCTGTTTTCCATTTTTTTAGAGTGCAACTTTACAGCAGAAGGAGATGGTTGAACAAGCTGCAACAGTTGTTGCTCAAGAAAATGTGGAATTAGCTTGCGCCTTCATTCAGAAAACTGCCATTGAAAAAGCCATTCCCGAGATTGACAAAAGACTTGCCACTGTGAGGTTTTACGTTGGGAAATGGGAGTATGGATGCGATCGGTTCTATAATATGCTTTTGGTTTTTTGTTTTGGCAGGATTGTGAACTTCGTAAGCGAGCAAGAAATGAAGGCAGACGCTACTGCGATCCCATCGTGCTCACGTACCAAGCGGAAAGGATGCCTGAACAGATCAGACTGAAAGTTGGGGGTGTGACTTCGCAGCAAATGGCAGTATATGAGGAGTTTGCGAGAAATATTCCTGGTTTCGTTCCAAACACGGACAGGGAACCGCCGGCGAGTTTTCTTCCGAAACCGATACCGGTAATGGGCCTGGATAGACTGGGAATTTGAATTGGTACTTAGATACAACTCATATTGTTCTATTTAGTCGTATCCAGTTGATGAAACAAATCAAATTTACGACAAAATCGCAAACGAGTTGGAAACCTGCATAGCCTCTATAATGGCACCGCCGTCCAATCCACAATTGGCTGCTCTTCATAGCCTCGTGGAGTCGGTGCTGCTGGCTAGAAACTCCCGCGATATTGTTCCAGCCATAGCCTTATTGCAGAAGGTCTGCTAATTTTCCGGTTGATTTATTGCTGCTCCAGCTGTAATGCAGGAATTAAACGCAGCGTGTTTTTGCGTTCCTGGTAGGCTGTGGATGGACTGTTGGAGGGTTTGGCGCAAATTCAACTTGACCCAGAAATCACTGTGCGATTCCGAGATGCTCACTTGCTTGTGCTTCGAGCGTTACAGGACCCAAGAATGTTTGGGGCTCAGTGGACAAACAAACATGTCACAAGGCAAGTAGCTGTTACCTGAAAGGCCCTTTTCACTCGGGACACCAGCAATTAGGAATCTGAGACAGCCACTGTTGGCGCCATGAACAAACTCTGCCCATACGTTTAACATCATTTTCTGAACTATTTTACTATAGGACTTATTTCTTTGAGTAATTTTTAAGAATTTTGTTTTACTTTATCTTCCAGACTCATAAGAGTCTCGTCCGACTCTCAAAGTTCCTTATTGCTTGATTATTTTATTGGTGTACTCGTCGCTAGTTATGTGTCTAAAACATCAGCTATGTTGTGACAATTTAGATAAATTTCTGTCGAAAAATGAATGGGAAGTGTCTCGAAGCAGAGTGTCCCTTGTGAATGGTCTCGTATAAATAAGGAATTTTTAAAAAAAAATGTCATTGTTCCGTATTAGGTGCCTGATAGATTGTCAAGGAGAGTACAAATATAATATTGATGCCATTGACTGCCTCATCCGGAATCATTTGGTGAATATGCAGCAGTATGATCTTCACTTGGCACAGGTAAATTTGTATTATGATTTGGGGAAGTATTGAGCTCTTAAAGTGTTGATTTCATCGTGTGCAGTCCATGGACAACGGAATGAACTTCATACAAGTGGCTTTTGCTATGCAATTGGTACGAGCGTACCTTATCGACGAACGCCACAATGGCCATATCACTGAGGTAAAGCCTAACAGCAATTCGGATGTGTGATTGTTTAGATTAATGAAATGTGAAATTTTAGGCGGATCTGTGCAATACTGTTGAAACGCTGACTCGAATTGCAACTCACATCAGAGCACCTGATGGGTTAGTGTTCGCTGCGATGTTCTTGTTTCAACTTCCAACATGATTTTGTATCGTGACTTCGCCAAATGAAACTCCTGTAATATTTGCAGTTAGACCTGCATAGAAGTAGTTTATCACCATTTGCTTAAATTACAATCAAGTACTCTGAGATTGTTTTCTTTTTTCTAATTATCTTGACCATACCCATAGACCTTAACGACATCAGTAAACGGACAACTTTCGACAAAGAAAATTCTTTACAAAGACACAGTTCGTACGCAAAAATGGCCTATACACGAATCTGTAGCGTACATTTATGCAATAAATTGATTTAATCTAATTCCATATATTCAGAAAAATATTGTTATTGTATATGTTTGTTTCTGTATTTTTTTCCACCCTATAATTATGGGATCATAATCCTGTTTTACGAGTTCTGTATTATTATTTCAAACAAATATGACTTGGTTTTAAACTTATTTGAATAACTAGCAGACATTTGTGCTAACTTTGAGCTATTTCTTGCAGACTGCCTCAGCTTATTGAGGTGATACGTTCAAATAACGATTCAAGTTTTGTGGACCGAACGCCGGGTGGTCCCATGTCGCTCTTGCAGTCGGGAGTCTTTCAAGCAAGACAATGTGATGATCCCCCTGGCCTTCATGAAAAGACCGAATTTCTTCTCAGGGAATGGGTGAATATGTTTCACGCCCCAACTGCCGGTAGAGACAGCAGCAAGGCCTTTACCATTATGGCACAACAGGTGACGAAGAGTTTTGTTGCCGACAAAACTTGCAATACGATTTATTAATGCCCTCGTCCAATTTCCCGTGTAGTTGAACCTTCACGGCATACTTAAGACAGATGACTTGATAGCGCGGTTCTTTCGCCTGAGCGCGGAGATGTGCGTTGAACTGTGCTATCGGACCCTGAGCGAGCAAACCACAACGCAAACTTTGGTGCGAGCCAAGTGCTTTCACACATTGGATGCTTACGTTCGGCTCATTGCCTTGCTCATCAAGCACTCGGGGGATTCCGCCAGCACGGTCACCAAGGTTAATTTACTGAACAAGGTGTGATGCGATTAGTTCGGGGTTGAAATTTGGTAACGAGACAGATCAGATGTGATATCGAATGTGTTCTGTAGGTTCTAGGAATTGTTACCGGATTGCTGCTTCAAGATCACGAAACGAGGGGTACGGATTTTCAACAGTTGCCGTACCACCGCATCTTCATCATGTTACTGTTGGAACTTAATGCCCCTGAACATGTACTTGAGGTTATCAATTTCCAAGTTTTGACGGCATTTTGGTAAGTGATTAGTTAGCATTTTGATTTGGCAATGTTGGAATATAAGTAAGTGACGTTTACTTGACTTGTGTTTTGCTGCAGTCATGTGTTTCTCATCCTTCGTCCATCCAAAGCTCCTGGTTTTGCATATGCTTGGCTTGAGCTTGTCTCCCATCGAGTTTTTATAGGAAGAATGCTGGCACTTACACCGCAGCAAAAGGTTAGTGAGTGTTTTTCTCTTGAATGGACGTAGTACGTTCAGAAATGATTGGATTTTGTTCTTGTTGTACAGGGTTGGGTGATGTACTCTCAGCTAATGATTGGACTGTTCAAGTTCCTCTCACCGTTTATGCGGAACGCAGAACTTTCAAAACCGGTGGGAGTTCTGTACAAGGTTCGAAAAGTATATTTGTTTTTTTACTTCTCTCCAGTTAGTGTGTCGAATGGTTAAGAATTCATACTGCGTTGAATCCTTCTCCAGAAAAATACAGTCAGTGTGACTAAAAACTGTTTTCTTGGAATCTTTAATATTTTCACTGGATATTTAACCTTGGACATACCGGAATATTTGAACGTCTAGTTTTTGTTGCCGCTGCCGTTGTCCAATTGCAAAGTGTGAATATTTTAGGGCACTCTGAGGGTGTTGCTGGTGCTTCTGCATGATTTCCCGGAATTCTTGTGCGATTATCACTATGGATTCTGCGATGTCATCCCACCGAATTGCATCCAGATGAGGAACTTGATCCTTAGTGCGTTTCCACGCAATATGAGGTTGCCGGATCCATTTACACCGAACCTCAAGGTGGAGATGCTGCCAGAGATCACTCACGCGCCAAGGGTTCTCACTGACTTCACCAGTATGATTCAGCCTCAAATATTCAAAAAGGTTTGTGTCGTGATGTGTATTTCGCATTGGTCTTGTGTGCTTAACATTGAATTGTTGTCCCTTTTAATAGGATCTTGATTCTTATATAAAGACAAGGTCACCGGTGACATTTTTGTCCGAGCTAAGAAGCAACTTGCAGGTTAGTGTCTAGTTTCTAGGAAATGAATAGTATTAAAACGTTGTAAATTTGGCTTTGTCATTTTAAATGGATATTTGGATTCCTGCGTTTAAATTAATTGTATGCATAAAAGGAAATGCAGCAGTTTAGTCGTTATTAAGATTTGGTTTTGAACTTGCAATTGTATTGTATTGTAGGTGTCAAACGAACCAGGGTTGCGCTACAACATACCACTTATTAACGCATTGGTTCTTTACGTGGGAACTCAAGCCATTAGCTACATTCACAGCAAAGGCCTTACTCCGAACATGAGTACCATCACGCATTCATCGCACATGGACATCTTTCAAAACCTCGCCGTCGATTTGGATACAGAAGGCATTGGCGGATTTGTTTTTCATAACAAAATTACTGCAGCCTTTCTCTATTTAATCAATTCATTTTCTATAATGTGCAGGTCGCTATTTGTTCCTGAATGCAATTGCTAACCAATTGAGGTATCCGAACAGTCACACTCATTACTTCAGTTGCACATTGCTGTATTTGTTTGCCGAGGCAAATACGGAAGCGATACAGGAACAAATAACAAGGTTAGTGTGTGTGACAATGGCATCATGATCATTGTTTTCATTTAAAATGACCAATAACAAATTTGCTGTTACTTCTATTGCCAGAGTATTGCTGGAGCGGTTGATTGTAAATCGTCCGCATCCATGGGGCTTACTGGTGACTTTCATAGAATTGATTAAAAATCGGCATTTCAAGTTCTGGAATCACGAATTTGTTCACTGCGCGCCTGAAATTGAAAAGTAAGTATCATTTGATCTTAAAAGATGAATAGAGAGAGGGAGAGAGGGAGAATCCTAATGCACGTTTGGAATACTGCGAACAGGTTATTTGAATCTGTTGCTCGTTCCTGTATGGTTCAAAAGCAGTCGACCAGTGGGCGTGAGCAAGAAACTCAAGAATGATTGAATTAGTTGTTTGCTGGTGAGCTGCATTTGTCGTCTTTCGTCTCGATTTGGAATTAATGTTGAGTTGGGCGGTTTTCTGCTTCCACGTTGTAAAATAAGCATATTGTAAAATAGTTGAACATACTGAGGCCATAACAAGGTGACATGTTTGATGGCACAACCTTGTTGAAGGGAGAAATGGATCATTTGGCCCCCACCTTCCCTCTTCTAAGCCTTTGGCGAACTTGACAATTTTGCAGAAGATTGATAGTTTCGTTTGTGGACAGTATTTTTATACTTGGGGAAAGCGAAACCCAAGCTTGAAAAATTTTTCTTTGTTTCCTGGTTAATTTGGATCGTTCATTTGCGATAAGATGTTTACAAACGGAAAGCCATTCTTCGAAATATTTTTACCAATTCTCGAGCGTGTTAACACTTTGAAACGCGCGTGTAAGAGATTTAAAATGTTTTCACGCTTTCCTCCTTGTAATACGTAGTAGTACCTTTTTTGATGAACAAGAACGAATTGAATCATTCTTTTGAAACTATACAGAATGTAGGTAGGGGTGACTTTATGTTCATGTTGATAATTATTGACTGTGTTTAACTGTTTCTATCGGCGTTTATTTTTTTTTTCGTAATTTAAAATGTAATAAAGCAATCGCAAAGTATGTGCTACATGATCTCCAAATCATTCATGCCTTGCTAAGGAGGAAATCGTCAAATTTTCCGGTTGATACAAGTTTCGTGTACGAAAACCAAACATTGTCGGGGATTTCCTGCGTGATGCTGAAACCTCGTAGCGGGTAAACTGCAATCCGTTCAAGACAACCTAGCATTATGCTTATAACTTCTCTCAGACTACCAACTTCTGAATTGGGATATTCTTGCAGGCTGATCGGTGGCGAAGAAACTGCAATTTTCAAATTGAAATCATGGTCATTTTGGAACCACTGCTTTAGGAAAGTAGCGTAAGTTCTGCGTTCCATGTACGGTGTTTGAACCAAAATCATTCTCTGTGGATTGAGATTTGCATCTTCGATAAGCTTCTTGCTGAAACGGATGTTTTCGCCCGTATTTGTAGCTTCTCTTTCAACCATGATGTTTGATTCGGGAACTCCCATGTTGATGGCAACTTGACGGAAAACTTCGTATTCAGGCCGCTTCCAACGCCCTGCAAATCAAATGAATCAAACAATGTGAAGATTGAATGATAGCAATTACTAGGTGGACCAAGGAGGTGTAACATTTGTGTTTGATGTACTCAGTAATGCATTGTTGAAAAATCATTCCAGTCCTGCTAATGTTGCAATTAATTTGCAAATTATTACCTGAAAGCCAAAAAGGGTAAGTTAGGTTATGCAAACTGCTGCTTAATACCAACAGGGAAAAGTCCGTGAAACTTGTGGAATTAGCAAGAAAACCAAGCTAAATGACTTGATAATTTTGACAATCTTTGAAGGCAAAATGCCACAGCAAGCCTATTTGTATGCCGATATAATTATCATATTTATAAGACAGTTGAACCTTTGTTTGCGAGTTTAATTCATTGCGGGAACGAGCTCAAGTATCCTCGTATTCTGGTCACTCTTTGATATATTTTCCAATAGGTATGGAATCCCTGCAGTAACCTATTATTATAAACATATCTGCAAGCCTGAAAATGGTGATTCAGCTGATTTTGCGAGCTGAAATTTTACAGTTGCACCAAATGTATTTGGCGAAACACTTTTCAGACCTTAAATGTATCTCTAATGGACCAAATCGGCTCATTTTTGGATATGATATGCGTTGTTGATATGGTTATAAAGGTGGGTTGTCATATCTGGAAAAACGTAAAATTCGAACGCTTTTCGGTGAAATCGCACGTTTCTTGGAATAAAAGAAGGTAAAAAAATGGTTTCGCCCTATACTTTATGGTGCAACTGCATATTGATCGGCCTACTAGTAATCATATCGAATAATATCGAAATTACACGTGATTTCTGAGGATCACCAGGGCACATATTTGTATGAAGTCACATGTGGCCTTGATTACCGCCATCAAGGTCATTCACAAACATAAGTTTGTTAACGTAGCCTTTGGGGGCATAGTTCGAATTTAAGAAATGTTGCCAATCGTATTCTGAACATTTTGGTGAAAATATATATATTTGAATCGACCAACAAACAGCAGGTATAGTCAGGTTTTTAGTGCTGCTAACGGATGTCAAAGGATCGAGAAATGCTAAATTTGCGTGAACTCGGGTCAAATTCAGAATAATAACCATTCACCCAAATGGTCACTTGCCCTTGTGGCAATATCGACTTTGTGTGAACTCCTTATGTAATTACCATAAATGCTCGAACAGTGCTCGGTATCGAATACTGCCCTGGGCGGGTCTGGAAAAACTTAAATGTAGCCCGGTCTCGATTTGAGCCCGGTATTCGAATACTGCCCTGGCTGCGAGGGTTAAAAAATAATTACAGCCCCGGGGCACTGTTCGAGCATTTACGGTATGCCACTTGGGTTCCGCTCAAAAAAATGTAGAGAAATAGCTCTTAATAGTTTATTTTCAGTTTGGAAATGAAAATGCTACCATGCATTCCAAATTTTATTTCGTCACACATAATTATGCAATAATATACTAAACAATATGGTCAAGTAAGTTGCCATAACCGGCTTTGGTTTAATTGACAAAATTGTAAATGTTTGCCATTGTGAAATGTTTCGCACGTGTTCAAACCCCCTCCCCTTTTATGAATAATTATGCCACCCGAGTGGAGATTTTCTGGAATCATAGAAGTTACCAAAGGAAAGAAAATTGTTGACCTTTGCTCTTACGCTCGACTCTGTTATTCATTTTCTCTCCATATAAGCACCTCAAATAACTGAGGTGTGACGCAGTGTGAACTTTATTTGCAATAATATAATCTGCACCCTTCACCTCTGTCGATGCGGTCTACCAAGATAAAGTTAAATCTGGGCTATCATGTTAAGATGGCTGCGGTGACGGTAAAGCATTCTGTTATTTTGCGAGTAATGTGCGAACGATATTTGTTGTGGGTTTCCCTAAAGAGTAAAACAATACTTCCGAAGTATTACATCAGGGCGACGACTGTTTTCCTTGGAAAAGTATAGGAAA
>WWPM01024132.1:0-11255 GCA_023279145.1 Glomeris maerens | reverse complement strand
GGGGGGGGGGGTGAGCACAACGCAACCACATTTTAACGCCGACAACAATGGTAATTAATAGTATCGATACATATATATATTCCACATGAAGCTGTATCGATGCGTATCGACTCTACTCGGATCTGTATCGATACGTGGAGATTCAAATGAAAGCTGTATCGATACGTATCGACTCTACTCGGAGCCGTATCGATACATATATATTCCACTTGAAGCTGTATCGATGCGTATCGACTCTACTCGGAGCTATATCGATGCATTGAAATTTTAATTGAAGCTGTATCGAAACCTATCGACTCTACTCGGACCTGTATCAATATGTATCGATTCTATTTGAAGCTGTATCGATACGTATCCACCGCGCTCCAAGTTGTATTGAATATAACCGAAGCTGTATCGAATCTAACTGGAGCAAATATCGAAACGTACCGTCATCACTTGAAGCTGCATCGATACGTGACGACTGCGCATCAAGCTGTATCGAATCTAACTGAGAATAATATGTAATCGTATCGACTCTATTTAAAGCTGTATCGAAACATATCGACTCTTGTCTTTGCCCTAATGTATGCATATATTTCGATTGAGTTGTTGAAGAGCGCAATGACGTCACGGAGGCCCCGCCCACTTAGCCCATAAAACAGCTGCGCGGATTAAAAACCCGGGTATACCATGGGGAAACTGTATAAACAAACAGCAGCAGGTGTTTGGTGGTAAGGAATACAGCAACATTTAACAAAAAAACACACACACACCTGTCCCACCGCGCAGTTGAACGAGCTCTGCATCTAAGCCACGCCCCCAACTACGTCATAGGATAGTAATGAACGTACCGTAAACGCCCCCATGCGTTGCTGTTGCCTTGTGGCCGTCAACTGAAGCTCCCATCAAAACCAGCTCCTTGAAAAACCCAAGAAAAATCTGCATTACAACACGGAAAAACGCGAAAATCCGCCAACAGGTGTCGCCTTAAACTCAACCCTTTTATAAACTCAGTGCATTGAGAGGGGCAGGTGCAGGGCGGACCCAAAGAAAAACACAGAAGAAAAGGAACTCCTTCTTGACAAAATAAAAACCCTTATAAAAGAATTAACAATGGTTTAAAGGATGTGTTGCTGTCTGTAATGTAATAAACGGCGACAGATGGCGCTCGCGCATATCTAGCAACAAAACACCATTCCATTCATCAAAAAACATTAAAAAGCTCATTTAAAAAACGTGATTACGTTAACAAATTACTGGCTTCATTGTGGGTACATCATAATCTGATCATAGAGCACATTTAGTGAAAGGAAACGTGGTTGTGGATTTTTTTCGCGATTTTCAACCCAAGATGGCGGTTACTTGTTCGAAACGTTCCATAAAATTCAAATTCTAGCATGGAACGCGAGAGAAGCAGCCGTTCTGCAGCGGTGCCGCCACCTCGCAACGAAGCGGCGAACGGAAAACGTTCTATAAATTTGAATTCTCGGCATGGAACGTAAGCGAATCAACGGTTGGCACACAGCGGTGGCGCCGTTTAGCGACGAAGTGGCGAACGGGAAACGTTCCACAAAATTCGAATGCCCGGCATGGAACGCGCTTGGAGCAACCACTGAGCAGCGGTGCCGCCACCTAGCGACGAAGTGACGAACAGAAACCGTTTCAAACAGGGGTGGGGGTTTTTGCTCGTTTCTTTGCCTTCCCAAAACGCAAATGCTGAGACACAGATGTCTGTCGGTTGATTAACTAACCCAGATACTATATGCGGGTTGTTTCACATACGGGTGCTCAGCGAAATTCGACAGCCAATCAGGAAGAAAGAGTTATTTTACAACATTATTATAATTCCCATTTCTGCGTGGAAATGCACATTGGTACCAAAAAATGGTGAAACTCGTCACAAATTATTCTAGACTACAACCAAGTAAAAAGTTTAAATGTTCGTTTGGTCTCAAATCCTCTGCAATGTTATTCACTCTGAAACTCGTAACGATCAACTCGTCACATTATTATTCTGGTCTGACGAGTTGCCACGTGACCAGCTGACTACACCTACCGCAGTAATAACCACTTAAAATTCCGCAAATTAACAACTCCCAAGTTACTTTCGAAATCAAAATCTTTAAAAAAAAACTAGTCACAGGTTCCCGATTTGACCTTAATTTGGCGGAATTCGATGCCAAATTTAGGTCAATCGTCACATTGCCCAAAGTTCAGATAACCCCTTAAAGCGAAGTACAAACAAAAAAATAACACCGACTGCAATATGCATAGATAATGAACGGCCCCCTTATCTCAAGTAAACGAATACAGAAGAAATGAAGTAAAGCGCCACCTGGTGCAAGTTTGTAACACTAATTGCAACACGGGAATTTTTTTTACAAATTTTCAAACAACTATTTTCATATTAATTAATTTAAATAACTATGTTCCAATTAAGTATATTCCTGGCTGCCTTAATTAATTTAAATTAACTACATTACCTTCAAATACAGTAACCACATTTCGAATTTATTAACAAGCCCTTTATTAATTACTTCCAATAACTAATTTTCACATCAAGTACTTTAAATTAACTATAATCTGTATACTAATTATACTAGTTTTCAGATGAAATGACATTTTTAAATCAGATTCTCAAACTTCTTCGTTCCTAAATTTCAAAATGGTCAGGCCTAACTGTAACTCCTCCCACTCGCAACCGGAAGTCGCCTTTAGAAACAACTTCCGGTTTGCGCTACTCGACTTCACCGATTCTCATTTGTAAATAATTGGGCTAATTGAATTTTTTACGCAAAATAATCATTTTTTGGTGGGGAGGGGTGTGTGTGAAAACGACGTAATTATTGCATTATCCCTTCAGTTGTAGTTTTTACATTCATTAAAAAAACTACATTTTTTACGCAATAAAAACTAACACACTGGACAGGTGTGTGATGTTATTACAGGGACAGTAAAAAAGATAACATTTTTCCTATCTTAATTTGAATTTCCGAAACACGTGTCCAAGTAATTAAAATAGGCCTAAATGTAAGTTTATATGGATCAAAAAAACAGCAGTCATTGGGTGCAAATAACGGACTTCTTTGAAAATATCGATATCAGTGACATCCTTATCTTACATCTTATTACATGGAGAGAGGGAAATAAGACACAAGCGTCAAGGTCAAGCTTTAAGGCTCAAGGTCACGCGCAATGCGAGTTTTTGGGGTTAGTGACATACTCTTATTTAGGTAGTTCATAAGCAATTATATTGGCTGAATGTCCCCTAATAAAGTCTGCCAAAAAGGCAATTGGTTTTCTGTGAAATGGATAGGTGGCGCCGCCTGGCGTGTGCGTGACCAACTGGATTGTATGCCATAAATGAGTGAAGGCCAATGCAGTCTTTCAACCGCGTTTTGCTAAATTGGGTTCACACAAGTGCGTTGCGATTCACCGCTAAGTCACGCCCCTCATCGCTAATCTACACCTTTTTATCACCGTTAAGTCACCCCGCCCCTAAGCCACGCCAATCATCGCTAAATCACACTTTAATCATCGCCAAGTCACTCGCTAACATACCCCACATAATCGCTAAGCCACACCCACATAATCGCTAATCACACCCACATAATCGCTAAGCCACACCCACATAATCGCTAATCACACCCACGTAATCGCTAAGCCACACCCACGTAATCGCTAAGCCACAACCCCCATCATCGCTAAGCCACGCCCACACAATCGCTAAGCCACACCCACACAATCGCAGAGCCACATTTACATAATCGCGAAGACACACCCATACTCGCTAAGGCACACCCCCGATCATCGCTAAACCACACCCCTTGTTGCTAAACCACGCCTCGTCACAACTAAGTCACGCCCCATTGTTAAACCACGCCCTCTCGTCGCTAAGCCACGCCTTTCCCCACAAAATAGTAGAAGACAAGGCAAAAGCTTCCTATTTTCGATGACAGATGGCGCCAAGAAACCTCTCCCCCCCCCCAACAGTGTATGTAAACCCCATTCCTACGAACAGCTTTCCTTTTAAGCCACGCCTCCTAATCCAATCAGAAAGTGACAGGAGGAGCTAAGTCTTGCAGGTTTATACTTGCAAGAGAAAAAGGATTTGGGGGTGATTGGCATTTGTTGTAAGCACCGTGCAGAACGGCCAGTAGCCTTATAGACGTTCGAACCACAGCGCCGTTCCAACAGATGCCAACACTCCCTCCCCGAATGCAGAATAAAGATTGATTACAGCTTAACTATTTCACCACAAATATTTTTACCAATACAATGACCTTTATAAAAGGGTTTATTTTCCAGATAATCTTTCATTTTTAGATTAAAAATGATCACAATCGGTAAACAATTGCATATCTGAATAGTTGAAATGTCATATCGAAATGACGTCACAGGATTCCTGAGGAGAGAGAGAGAGATTACGGATCGGCCGCTAGATACCGCTGCCTTCGCCGCGTATTAGATACGGCAGAGAGTTTGTCCTCGGGTGGAGGCTAGAAATTCAAATGTTTCTCCGCCATCTTCGACCTTAGTGACGCAGCTATTAGAAATGTACGTTCCATGGCGTTCGGATTCGGTAAATTATGCGAGATGAGGTAATTGTGTTATCAAAAAACACTTCAGTGGCCTGAGAAGTGCAAATTCGTACCGGTGGAGCGCGCGAAACCCCGATGATGGCGGAGAAACATTCGAATTTCTAACCTCCATTCCAGGGCAACCATTAGGCTGACTGGGAAGGCGAGGCTATCCAACGAAACGTTCGAATTGCTAGCCTCCATTCCAGGGCAACCACTCCCTATCCCTCCCTGGTATAGAAAAACAAAATTCAAAAATATGGAACGTTTTTGAATTCGGTGCGAAAATTTGAATTGTGGAGGTAAAATGGAAGACAATAGATTGGGGGGAAGAAACGCCCTATTTTTGACCGCATTTCTCATCATGTCATGTGTCAATTCTCTTTTGTACTTTGCGTCTTATATAAAGACAGAAGGAAGAGCAACGATTAGAACTTCGTAGCAGTTTGAGATGGAAAAACCCGGGTTTTCATACTACTGTTCGTAACAGCGACCGATGCGCCACCTGGCATCACAAATGATAAACACATTTGGTGTTACATTAATACTATAAAAAATATGGAACTCTTTTCTAGAAATTTCCAATTGATTTCCTTATTTAAAAAATACTAATATTTGGCAAACAAATGATGACTACGAGGAAAAACCCGGGTTTTAAGTTAACAAATATTGAACTTGAAGCTTTTATTAATTATACTTCGAAGTGTAAATTACTTTAAAATATAATATCTGAATGTTTATTTAGCTTACAGATGCTTTCGATGAAAATAATTAGCAAAAACCCCGGTTCAAACACCAAAAACCCTTAATGTTTATTAGGTCCAAATGCATTTGATGAATATTGTCAGAAAAACCCGGGTACCATTATCAAAATCTGAATTTCCTGAACTTGAAACGCCCAAATTGAAAAAACCCAACTTAAGAAAACACCTTTTTCAAAAGCTTAAAAATCACTTTAAAGACGCAAAAACGCGTAGCAACATTTCCCATTTATATAAGTACAGTGTACAAATACTAACTCCATCTAATCCCCCCAAAAAAGAGCGCCAAAACGACAGTGCGTATTAAAAACCCGGGTTTTTGCTTCTCGGTCAACATCTAGCCCATGAAAAGCAGTGTACCAAAAACCTACATTCCTCAAAAGCCTCAATCCATGAAAACACAGACTCGTTGGTTGCGCAAAGCTACGCATTATTACAGAAGCGCCAATGAGCAAAAAATTCAAAAACCCGTTTCAAAAACCCCGGCATCGAACATGGAACGTCGCTCCACCCGCAAAAACCCGGGTAAGGCTGAACACCGCCTCGAACGTCGCTTAGCCGAACAACTCTCGTATTTCGCGCCTAAAACCTTCAAAAATCCACAAACCCTTCTTACTTTCACCGCATCCGACATTGTGACACACTTTCGTCGCGTAAAACCAATTATTCTCGCGGAAAAAACATCAATTTCGCTCTCAATTATACAATCAAGGTTAGATTCGTTGGATCGAGATTCGGCGTTGGAAGAAAAGAAAACGGTTTAAAAATCATTAAAACGAAGTTGACAATCGAAGATCGACTTACCTTGATGACGATGGCGGGCAGGAGTAGAGGTTTTCAAGCGGTTTCAAGTGTTTTAAGCGCTAGTTTGGAGGTCATTCGTGTTTGAATCGAGAAGCCGCCATCTTGGAAGCAGAAAGCCAGAGGAAAATGGCACTTTTTTTCTCTCTATCTCTTCTGATCGCAGTCTAATAAGTGGATTTTGTAAACAAAAACGCACACTACGATACGGTAACGACGGCCCGGTATGGATGCCTTCTCGGTGTATTTTTGATTTGACGGATGCCAACGGTTTTAATCCAAAAAACTAGGGCTGGCTATGACGAGACGGCCGCATCACTGCGCTTCGCTTTTCGGCCAAGGCTCATTTCCGGTACCGCTACCGCTCCCCACAACTACCAAATCCCCATCAAGGTCTGCCTAATAATCTTGGTCCGTTCTTCAATAGCCATCCATCGATCGCATTCGTTGCTGGGCATACAAAACTACATTTTACTTCCCAAGGCCCGCCGAACGAACACTGCACTCTCCCGAATCAGGGACAACTTGGAAAACATCGGCAATACTGCCTCATACAGATACACAGCTTGTAGAGATTCCCGCGAGACGGCGCTACATTCCGGCTAGCAACCGCTAGATAGCCTTGATATGGAGGTAGTGGCCACGGTGATGCCGAGCGATCATTGGTTCCGCCATATTCCTTCTTTACCCCCGTCCACTCCGAATATAGCTTTGATATAGAGGTAATGGCCACAGTGATGCCTGGTGGTCATTGGTTCCGCCATGTTCCCTCTTTACCCCGTCCACTCTGAATATAGCTTTGATATGGAGGTAATGGCCACAGTGATGCCTGGAGATCATTGGTTCCGCCATGTTCCCTCTTAACCGCGAAGGGAGTTTTGCTATGGAAAATGGTGGCCACGGTGATGCCTGTTGGTCATTGATTCCGCCATGTTTCTTGGACGTTGCGCGTGTGAGATGCTTGCTTAGAGACTGGTGGCCATTACGGTACCTTGCTTTGATTGGTTCTACCATGATACTCCTCTCAACCTCGTATACCCTGGCTTACAAGACAAGTCGTTGTTCGAGGAAACATGGCGGAACGAATGAACGCGAGGAACGGAGTTGGCCACTTCACGGCCGCGTCATCAAACGAAGGATAAAAAAAAATAGGCGGCAAATTTGAAACTACAAAACCAAGTTCTTCCTTCCATTTTCAGCACATGATTTCCCTTTAAATACACACAAATACACTGAGAAAGCCTCTCATGAAAGCATTTATTTTTCAGAAACATTATGACCAAGAAACTAGCCAAAATATATCCTACTAATTAAAAATTCATTCAAAAACGATTGCCTAGGCAACCTTTGACTGTATTACCAAGAAGTTCACTGGCACACGGCGATGACACAAGTTAAATAAATATTTATCCGCTGTTTAAACATCGACTGCAATTGAATCAATTTCTCATTGACTATAAACACTACTAAAATTACATCGTGTCGAAATGAGAATTAAATAACTAAACTTTATTTACTGAATTTAAAAAAAGCTATCTTTCATTCTATCAGGCAGTATAATTTATTACTGGATAGCGAAATCCTAATTCAATAGCTGTAAAATAGAAATAATAATAATAAAAAATATGCAACACATGTGTCATTATTATTTCATTACAGCAAAATTAGAAGTCCAAATATTAAGAAACCAATAAAATATAAAAATCTAGTATTTACAAATTACAAGATAAGTAACATGTGATCGTAAAACGTCGCACAAGATCAGCTTAACAATTTCTTAACCATAAGCAAGGATGGCTAATTTGCCTCGTAAGATTTCTTTAATAATGTTTCTTACAAGAATTGATTAAAATGAGTCTTCTAAACACGAAATTAGAAATTATTATGAAGTGCCTTATATATTATCAGTGTCTTACAAGGATTTATAGAAGTGTAACTTAGGAGTTTATCATGTGCGTAAGAATAACGTCTCATAAAAATGCACGATTGTATTAAGAGTTTATTAAAATGTCTTATTAGAATTTATAATGTGTATTATAAAAACGCATGCGAAAGAAAAAGTACATTACAATTAATTCGTTAACACGTCTTCACAGTTAATCAACATATGACATTTGACCAACATGAAGTTAGTACATGTATCAAATATATTAAATACCATAAAGATGCAAAATTTGGAGTCAATTCCCCATGTACTGTACATTACAGTATTGGTAGATTTGGAATTAAATAAACCAAACTGGACACTATTTTTCACATATGTAAACTGTGTTCAACGACCGTTTTTGAGCAGTTTTTGTTGGTGAACTGTTATTAGTCACATACAAATGGTAACAATGTGTGTTTGTGGTGTTTATCTAGACATTTATGATGTAAAAAAAAAGAAAGAGAAGAAAGCCATTTTACGCCACAATTTTTACAGCCGGACAACATGTGTGTTGCCTTCGGTAAACCGATGATAACAAATTTCCCATTTTTCCCCCCAAATAAACCCACTTTTTCCAAATTTATTTCATTGTCAGTCATAAAGTTCATTGTGCAAACTCGATGCTATTCCAAAGCAATATCGGTTAACCAAACAAACTTACAGTTCAATGTGGTTTTTAATAATTTTTATTTCCCGATTTCCGAGGATCTGGTATGTAATAAGGCCACCTTGGCTACAAGATCAATTTTTCAGGAGCGGACGTGGTCTTAATGCCAAGGTTTTACTGTAATAAGTACTTTTTAAACTGTCTGATTGCTAAAATTTGAGCTAATGATTTTCCAATACTGGAATGAATCTAAAAAATAAAATGACAGCCCAAGACCGCAACACTGGGGATGTTGCCGGTGCTAAAATTGGGTTCAGGGCCCTTGAATGTACTTTTATCAGGGTTATAGTAGTGCTTATAGCAAGCATCACTTGCCGCGATTCGGGTTTTGTCACCCGAGCGTTGACGCGCGTTGTTTTATTTCCAAAAAAGCAATTGCGGGGGATGGAAAAAATTGAAACTATTTCCCAGGGTGCGACCCATTTTCGACTTTTTGTTTTTGTCTTTTAACACTTCAGTTGAGTGAAATAAAGGAGAAAAGATCCCAAGGAACTTAGCCGTGCGTGCAGCACGGGTACGATATCCGTGAGAAAAAAAACCACGACGCGATCATTGGTTCCACGTACCGTTCGCGAAACACACCTCACCTTTCCCAGTTCACTCATATATGTGTAAGTAGTGTTCAAGTTTGACAGTTTCCAAGACTTACAGCATGAGGATCCCTCTACTCCTATCACTCGTGGTCCTGACGGCTCCGCGCGCCGCCGACTCGAGAGGCAAGTACCGTTTCGTTCCCGCTTTTCCCCACCTTCAATCCATAATGTAATTACTACAAATATCATCACACAAGGGGCTGTTAACTTATATTGTAACTCAAATGGAGTAAATAATCAACAAACAGTCGAACCCCGATTATATACGCGAATCTAAAGGGTGCGCAGAAGGTTTGTACCACACCAACAGCTGCTTTTTACTTCGTTAATGTTAGACCAAGAAAGACGCACGATACACATGTCTGACATCTACCTGCAAATGTTGCTTAATGTAATTATAAACCACATTCTAATGTTAAGATCAAAATTAACTGTTTTCAGGAGCGATCTTTGGCGCCAAATAATGAGCAGTGATCTGAAGGGTTTTCTTCGCAATGAGACAGTGCTTCACGTTGTTCAAAAGTTGACGACTCAAACAATAACATTGACTAATCACTCGGGTGTGCGAACTGCATTCTGTATGGTGTGGTACAAACTTTCTGCGCACACTGTAAAGTGAGAAATGAAGAAAAATCCCAGATATCAACCTCAAAATTCTTTATGGAAAATACAGTGTAAATGTCACTTAATCAGCAAAAACACTCTGTTATTAAGTATCTGTTTCATCAAAGTTGTATTGAATTCGTGTAAAATATGTAAGTTTGAGTAAATGTAATGAAAAGTTATTGAGGTTTGCCTGCATGTATAGTAGAATTGCAATTATTATACATGATTACGTCAAAAAGCACGATACTATGTCGTGAAAAAGCGAGATTGAAAACCACGGTTCATCGAAGAAAGGAACCGTGTAACCTATTTAATGGGAGATTTGCGCCCCCAACAAATAAAAAAGTTAATATTCAAACGGAGGAGAGAAAAAATGCATTTGTTTGTCGCGGGCGCAATACGCCAGACGGCGCGTTGGCGGACGTGGAGTGCCTCGGCGAAGGCAGGTTCTACCGCAACCCGAAACACACCGACAAGGAATGTTCCAAGTACTACCTGTGCATCGGGGTCGAGGTGTTCGAATTCAAGTGCACTTCCGGCCTGCTGTTCGACGTCCAGCGCCAGATCTGCGACTTCAAATTCAACGTCGACAATTGCCACCTTACGTCCGGTAACGGATCGCTTCCATATCCTATAGTACGTTCGAAACAAGTTCAGGAAAAAAAGGCGTGCCCGTGTTTGAAGCTCATTGGATAGCCGGAAACCCGCGTGACATGTGGGCGTGCTTAGCAGTCAAAGCAATGTCTACCCGCTTACATGCTTATAGCAGCGGATATAAGTTTTGGCAATCACTTAACCAAATGCACCTTCCGATCTACACAACCAATTGTAATGAAATCAATTTTGGAATTTACACTGAACTCTAGGCACTAGTTTTAAAAGGGTGGTGATCTAAATGAGCACCACCTTTCTTGATGGCTTCACTTGCAATGGCTGCAGCAGATGCATATTCCAAACTATTGGCGATTCGCTGAATACACTTGATGTTTGCGTAACTGAGTTTTGCTGGCCGTCCGCACGCGTTCTGACGTGCCGTCGTCCCGCAGTCACGAATCTTCTTCAAATTTTTGTCAAATGTAAACAGGGGCATGTTTGTCAGATTGGCCAGTTGATGTCGATCATGGTGGCCCGTTTTCACCAGGAATTCAAAAGCGGCGCGTCGCTAGTCCAGTGTGCTAGTGGCATCGGACATCTTTGTTTTTGGCGCCTACCTGCTGCCGACTTATATCGATGCCAAATATCGATTTTTAGCTCTTGGAATCGCGCATCGGATGGCACTTTCTGTGCATGCGTAGGTCTCAGCTGTACTGAGCAAACATGCGATGTGCAAGCGTGACA